>PVKS010040009.1:0-16892 GCA_004027875.1 Aplodontia rufa | reverse complement strand
TCATAGAGGAAGATGTAAGAGATGCAAAGATGCTTGAGAGATTAAAGAAGATGGAGGGAAACTATGAAAGCAGGCTTAAACACAAGTTTGCCCTCAGGGGACTGGAAAAGGGATGGATGTTGAAAGAGAATTTTGTGGAAGAAAATGAGGATAAGTTTGTTCTGGGGAAGCGCATGGGGACATTAAGAATGAGGAAGTATTGGAGCAGGAAAAAGAAGTAGGTCATTATATAAGGCAGAAAAGAGTCAATTACCTATTTTCCATGTATCAAGAGTTTTAACAAAAAACCAGGTTCATGGCCAGGGTTGAAAAAGAACAGACAAATAACAGATACACCACACAGAATTTTGCTGGTGAATTGTGTTAGAAATAGCTCACTTGTGCCTGGCTTGGTGGTGTGCATCTGTACTGCCAGTGACTTAGGAGGCTGAGGCAAGAGGATCAAAAGTTAGTGAAGTACCGCCTCAAAATAACAAGGACTGGGGTTAGCTTAATGGTACAGCATCCCTAGGTTCAATCACCAGTACCAAAAGAATAAGAAGGAGAAGGAGGAGTCAAAGAAAGAAAAAATAGCTCATTTCCAAATTCTCAGCTCCTGGTCTGGAGTGGTGGCTCAGCAGTTACAGTGCTAGCCTGGCACACACTAGGACGTGGGTATGTGGCAACACCACATACACAAAGAAGTGTCTGAGCAATGAAAGCCACATGAAAAAACTGATTCTCCTTCTCCCTCTCTCTCACTATCCCTCTCTTTCTTAAAAAAAAAAAAAAACACAAAAACTCAGCTCATATACACTCTCCGCTTAACCCAAAAAAAGCCAGACTTTACCTTAACACAAATACACACACACACAACCCCCACACACATGGTTAAGGCTTGAGTCATGCTGCACACCAGTGGTTAGATGTAAAATTCCTTTTTACATTTGTGATTAGGTGCAAATTTGGGCTGGGAATGAGCTCTTCATAATTTATTAAGCCATCTGAGTTCTATTATGGCTACTCCATTAACTTCAGGAGTTCAGATAAGGGTATGACTTTAGAGAAACCCAGTTACGGAAGTGAAATGTCAGTTTTCTAGAACCTAAATGTCTTATTTAAATCTGAATAGTTCACACAGATTTTGACAGTGATCTTAAAATGCAGAGAAGACTCTGACCCTCCGTGTGAATATAAGCAAAGCAGGAAAAGTTGGGCTGACAATATTTTTGTTCCAGGAACTTACAACATAAGACATGCCAAATAATTGACCATTTTTTTTGGATCATTTGCATATGTTAATATATTAAACACTTTCCCAAAAAGTATTTTTACAAATTTAGTCTACAAAAATTACATTTTAATTTCATTAATCTTCTTTTTAATTATTTATAAAATTATGCTTTTCTTTTAAAACTTCCAAATCTAGAGAGACATGGATGGTTAGACATGGATGGTATGATAAAGGACTAAATGGAATCACGATTAAAAGGCTTATGTTTACATGTTAAATATGAGACATTCGAGAATCTTGGACTGATAGGAACGCTTTTATATTATATATTGAACTGAATTAAAATCTCAACTCTAGGTGGCAGTTTACTCCATCACTTACTTATGTTCTTTTAACAACCAGTAGATTCATTCACAGTTTTTTCATGAATGCATAATTTTGTGTAAAAATTAGTCCTTGGCTTTCAGTATCTGTTAAAAATAGAATTCGTTTTTGGAATAAAATCATGGCTTGAGATGCAGGTTTTCCATGTATCTTGTCATTCTTGGTTTCATTAAGTTGATAGGATAAAGCAGAAAAGAATAGCTAAAGATGAATGTTTTAACCATTTTTTTGAAGAATATAATCCTCTTAAATCATGGCAATAGTTTTATATCAAGGCTGTGCTTCTTTCAAGCAGTATAGAATGTAGTATGAAGAGTTTTTTTCATTAATATACTGATTTTCAGAAATATCAGGGTATCTAGGACCCTGGATTTTCTGAAATTGTTTAAAGGTGTTCATTTAATTGGAAAACTGTCCTTTGAAAAGGAAAATATTTGGTTTTTTTTCTTTGCATCTAATTGATGGAAATAACCAAAGCTAGAGTTTAATTAGATGATCAAGGTACAAAATACTCAGGCTGCCTATATAAAAACAGTGCTTCCCTCTCACTGCTTATCTCTAAACATGTTTGTATGAGGTAGATCTTTGTATTTTTGTAAGGGATACAACAATAAGATATGCAAAATAACTCCCCAACACTTAGAACATAAAAAATTGCTACACTTCAGTTTTTTTCTTTCTTAGTTCTTTCTTTCTTTTCTTTTTCTTTTTGTATCTAGGAGGAGAAAAATGTGATTTAAACTTCATCCTAAAGTTAGGTTTTCTTTCAAATAAAAATAATGGTACCTACTTCCCTGTGTTATATGAAATAAGATGATGTTTGCACACAGTGTATGTTACTCATTCTTTGTGTGTGAGTGGGGACTAGGGATTGAACTCAGGGATTCTCTAACACTGAGTTACATCCACAACTCTTCTACTTTTTGTTTTGGGACAGGGTCTTGCTAAATTGCTGAGGCTGGCATTGAACTTGCGATCTTTCTGTTTCAGCCTCCTGAATCACTGGAATTACAGGCATGCACTATGCCCAACTATCTTTGTTATTTGTATTCTTAACTGTTCTTATTTTTATTAAAAATGGTGTTAAATCTGAATCTGAGAGAGAATGGCCAGTATGTGACAAACTCATGAGGATGTGCCATTATTTTTATTTGATTTATGGAGTTGCATGTCTTTGGCTCCCCTGGGCCTGTCCCTGTCACCTTACTCTCTTATGTGTAAAAGGAACATAGGAAAAAGCCATATGGCATGGGTGTAGTGGGTGAGGAGGATATTAGTCACTGGAGTGTGAAAATTAACTATTTCAAAAATGTATCTAATTGTCTATAAAAATGAATATAAAATTATATTTAGCAAACTTGGAATGCTTTTTGCATTTTCCTTGATACAAATGTGTGTTTGATGTGTATGCATGTGTATATACATATAAATGTGCATATATATAATATATATGCATATATATTTATAGTATATGTGGTTAGAGAAAGAGGTATACATTTTAATGTCATCACCATCTGCACTGTGATTTTACTGAATGATATTCTTCAGGGTTTATGTAGAAATCAAAGGTATTGACCCTAATAATAGAATATAATCTCTTATTTCATTCAAGTTCCATTTCTAAATTTTTCACATAAAATATGTCTAAAAGAAAACATCCTCTATCTTACAAAGGAATTGCAGAGCTTCCTAACTTGCATGCCTAAGAGGCAATAGGTAATTGGCATGCTACCATATTAATCCTTGCATACTTATGCCACCAGTTGCCTTCCACAGTAACTGCCTCATCCATTCAATCCAAGGTGACATAAAAATATTTTTCTTCTAAATATACTCCCATGTGGAAAAGTTTAGAAAGAACTATCCTATAATTACCAGGTATTCTTATTATCTGGGACTGAATATGTTCCATAATTACAGTACATCTTAATAATTTTCCCAAAGAGTATTGATGATGTAAAAAAGCTTTTGGTGACTCTCACTGTCTACTGAGCAAAGCGCAAACTTATTATGGTGATATTCAAGTCTGTATACTATCTGGCTCTAGGCTGCTTACTATAGATTGGATAAATGTCTCCTAAAGAACCATGGCTTAAAGGCTTGTTCCCAGAATGAGGTATTGGGAGATGGTGAAACTTTTAGGAGGTAGGGTCTAGTGGGATGTCCTTAGGTCATTGGGGTCATAACCTTGAAGGAGACTATGGGACCCTGGCCTCTTCCTCTTGCTCTCTTGCTTCCTGGCCTTGAGGTGAGTAGATCCTGCCACCTGCTCCTCATTGTTGCTATGTGGCATGTCAACCAGAGGTCCAAAGCAATGAGTCTACTCAATCTTGACCTGGAATCTCCAACGTTGTGAACCAAAATAAATCTGCTCTTTTTTAATGTTGCTTATCTCAAGTATTTCTTTACAGTTATGGAAAGGCAGCTAACATGTTGCTCTTACAGGTCTATTTTCCACATCCCATTTCGGATGTTTCCCAACCCCATTTAGGATGTTTCCCAACTCAGGATGTTTCCCAACTCATTTCCATATGTCTGAATCACTTATTGTTCAACTGCAACTGTCTCTGTACAGTCTTTTTGATTTTTCTGACCAGAACTAATACCTCCCTTTTCTAAGTTTCTAAGTAACTTCAACATTGCACTGTCTCTCTGCTTTGTATGACCATTCTCATGCTTATAAGTACCTTATATCTCAGTGTTAACTAGGTACAAGCTCTGTTATGTATAGCTGAAAATTACTAAATTGTCCAAAAAATAATAGGTCAAACAAACAAATTTTTCACCTTCACATAAATGAGGTCCAGAAGGCAGTTGAGAGTGTTTTAGTGCTCCATGGATTTCCAACCTAGGTTCTTCTACTTTCTTGCTCTGCCTTCCTCTGTATGTGGCTCCAACCTCAAGTCCTAAGTGTTTGCTCAGGACAGAGCCATTGTTTCTGGAATCTAATCAGCATGGAAGAAGGGAGGAAAAAAACCCTTTGTACAGTTATAAAATTCTGCAATTTTATGCACCAATTATACTTACATTGCATTAGTCAGGATTGAACCACATGTCCATATTTAGCAACCAAGGCAGCTGAAGAATGTAGACTTTATTACACATGGCCATACACTTACTTAAAAAGACATTAGGGGTTCTATAACTAGGGGATAAAAAGAGGATGACATAAAGATAACTATTAATCTCTGTTCCATTTATCTATAAGAATATTAAGTATTTTGAGTGACAGATTCATATTTGACTGATCTTTATAATAATCCTGGATTCAGGAAAAGGACCTTATATAAATTAATATTGATTGAATAAACGCATGAATAAGAACAGGTAATAGAGAATATTAGTCTTCTGCCCTTTTATTTATTCCTTCATTTCAAGAAACTGAATATATATGGAGTTGATTTTATTTTGATAAGTCCACTTGAATATAGGACATCAAGAACCAAACTAATATTTAAGTATAGGTAAGTGAAATGAAAAAAAAGAATATTTCAGATGTTTTGAGTAATGGTAATCCAGAAATTATATGCATTAGACTTGTGTTAATTTCAAATTTAAATGTAATAATTAGCAAGCTTATTGATATTACTCCACTCCAACCATCTAACATGGCACATATTTGAAATTTACAAATCTGGCCCTTATGATTATTAGAGATATTGAGACTGTAAATTGAAAATTTTTAAAAAAGATAAGTGGATCATTGTTTTTTTGTTTTTTGTTTTTCCTTCTTTCTGGGGCCAGTGACAGCTTGTGCCACTTTGCCACTGATAGTTATTGGATTTGAAAACCTTCTTAATATACCCCTCTATTGATCACCATCTTCAGTGAAAAATGTTGACCTTGGATAAATTAAGACATATTCTCTTCAGCGTCCCATGTATGATAATTTATAATTCTATTTCTCTATCTCCATCTCAGTTGTGATTTGGATAGGAGATTGTTGAACATCATTGTCTTGTTCTCCTGACAGGGGACATTGTTAGACCTCTAGAACTACCTATCATAGTTCACATGAAGATTTAAGGCATTTCCTTAAAAACACACAGACACACTCTTGGAAAAGGAGGGCCTTTAATTTGGACAAGAACAAAAGGAGAGGTGAGTGGAAATAAATGCTATAAGAATCTAAAAATGAGCTGTATATCCTCTTACCTTCTTTCAATAATAACTACAATTTCCTAACTTTCTTTGACTGCCTAAGATTTGCCTGTCACTATAGTGCAGACTTTATCATTAAAACTCAGATTTTATTAGATTCGATGAAGAACAAATCAACATCTTCTGTACACTGATAGGAAGACTGTAAAGTTGGATCCACCCATTCATTCAACAAAAGTCTACCAAGTGGCAATAATATGACTTACATCAACAACTAAAATGAATGCTGTACAAAGATGAATCACACATGAAGTTGGCTCTCAGGAAAAAGAAAAGCTAACCAAATGGAATAATGATTATACAAGAGGTACTGATTAACATAAGATTCAGATGTGAGTTACAGGGAAACTCAAACAGAAATGACAAAGAAAATATTTCTCTTCCATCATAAGAAGTTTAGAGGTGGGGGTGGAGCAGTGCCTCAGCAGTTATGGAGCTTGCCTGACATGTGCAAGTACATGAGTTCAAACCCCAGCACCATGTACACAAGTAAGTCTCAGAGCAATGAGGGCCATATGAAAAACTAAATAAAATTGATTCTGTCTTTCTCTCTCTCTCTCTCTCTCTCTCTCTCACTGTCCCTCTTTCTTAGAAAAAAAGAAAAAGAAAAAAAAAGTTTAGAGGTGGTGAAGCATGGTGACAGTTATTCTGCTGTACCTAGCTGTGTCTGACTTTCTTTGCAAATTTATGTAACTACCCTGGAAAGCATTATAGAGATTCCTCAAAAAACTGAGAATGGAACCACCATTTGACCCAACTATTCCACTCCTCAGTATATATCCAAAGGATTTAAAATGAGCATATTACAGAGATGCATCCGCATCAATATTTATAGCAGCAAAATTCAAGATAGCTAAGCTACGGATCCCACCAAGATGCCCTTCAATAGATGAATGGATAAAGAAAATGTGGTATATACACATGAAGGCGTATTACTCAGTCATAAAAAAGAATGACATTATGGCATATGCTGGTAAATGGATGGAAATGGAGGCTATCATGCTGTACAAAATAAGTCAGTCTGAAAAAGTCACAGGTCAAATGTTTTCTCTGATATGCGGAAGTTAATCCAAAATAAGGAAAAGATCAGAGTAATAAACAAAGTGGAATGAAAGGGAGGGACAAGGGATGTGATAAAGTTCACGGACTGAAGCAGACTCAACTTTCCTATGCACATATATGAAAACACCTCAGTGAATCTCACTATCATGTACATCAACAAGACACTAATTAAAAAATATTAGTAACTAACTGAAATATTAGTAAAGAAGAGGGAAGAGAACAGAGGGTGGGAGGACAGGAGTAGAAAGGGAAATATTGGAGACTGAATTAGAACAAGGTATACACCATGCTTTTACAATTATGGCATTGTTTATTCTATTGTCATGTATAATTAAAATGAACCAATAAAAAATGAAAAAGAAAGTTAAAGGCTCCTTCATGGTCCCCTGTTGTTCTGGGGTTCCAGCCTTTAGGATCAGTCAGCAGAAAAAGATAAGAAGAAGAAGAATGGCATGTCTTCTATATTAGTTTCCTAGGTCTGCTGTCACAGAGCCAAGACTTGGCGTGTTGAAACAACAGAAATGTATTTTTTCAGCTTTATATATCAGAAATCTGAATCAAGATGTAAATAAATAGTCAAGGTGTGGAAGGGGTTATGCTACCTCTACTGGAACTCCACTGGAGGATCTGTCTTTACCTCTTCCACCTGCTGAAGGCTCCAGGGAATCTTCAGCTTTGGTACTTATACCTCCAGTCTCTGCTTTGTCTTCACTGTGCTATCGCCCCTGTATGTCTTTGTATCTTAAATTTCCTTCTGCCTTTCTTTCATGAAGACATTTGTCATTGAATTTAGGACAGCCTTCCCAAAATCCAGGGTGATCTGATCTCAAAATCCTTTATCTAATTGCAGCTGAAAAGATCCTTATTCAGTTTCCAGATGGACAAATCTTTTGGGGAGCTACTATTCAACCCACTTTGCTCCCTCACTTTAGTAATGTTTCCTAAAAATTTGCTCTCGTCGCTTCCATTTTTATCTAATTGAATAGAATTTACTTAAATACCTAACATGTGCATCTTAGAAAACATACCCGGTCAATAAAAATTCCAGTAACAGTTACAAGTAATACCCTGAATTTGACCATTACTCATTGTGTACATGTATTAGAATTATCACACTGTACTCCATAAAGATGTACAACTATTATGTCTCAATAAAAATAATAGTTAAGGGGTTGGAGCAGTGGCTCACTGGTTGTGGTGCTTGCCTGGCATGCGAGAGGATGCGGATTAAAACTCCAGCAAGCCCCAGCACCACGTACACAACGAAGTTCCGGAGCAACAAAAGCCACGTGAAAAACTAAATAAACAATTGATTCTTTCTCTATCACTGTCCCTCTCTCTTTTAAAAAAATAGTTTAAACTTACAAGTAAAAGTGACATTGTTTTACTCAAAACCTGCTTAGAAAATATCATGGATGATTATAATATTCTGCCCATTTGAGCCAAAGGCATATTCTAAAGTTAGATTTGCATGATTTATACAAATTAAAAAGTAATAAGATCATTTGAAGCAGAAATCAACAAGCCTTGCTTCCCTATTCCTCAACTCTAGTTCCTAAGAATCTCTGAGCGTCTCTGATTTGCTTCATCATCAAGAAAGGAATCAGTTTACATCCAAGAAGAAAAATATTTTAAGTAATTGGCTTATCATTTGGGAGCAACAAAATATTTCTTTTGGAAAAGAGGCAATTGACTATATGCTTAGTCTAATAACAGATGGACCCTTTGCTATAGAGTTGAGAAAAGTAATAAAAAAAAGCCTTTGGGTATTAATGAACTACAACTGCATAAAGAGATGTTTTGGGGACTCAGAAAACAGAAAGGCTGATATTCAAACTTCTGGGCAGTGGACCTTTTTATAAAGCAGAGAAGAATAAAGCCCTCAAAGATATTAGTGAGGATCTAAGTTTCTGCAAGAAGCTATTCTAAGCCTGATAACTAAAGCACATTGCCATTGTAATCTTAGAAATTTCCCTTCTTGTCAAATTTTCAGTCAAATTGAGGCCTTCAATTTCAAGATTATGTGAAGGTTGTTTTGTTTTGTGAACCAATAATATGTTTAGGATAGGATATCAACTTCTAATTATTTTGGTTGGTCAAAATGTTTACACAGTTCTCTTTGCTTGGCTGGAGTTTTCTTTTTAGCATACTTTGAGGATTTTTTTAAATTCAAAAGCAGAATGACTCACCTTAAAGAAGAATCTTGCATTTGCTTACATACTGCATAGATAAAACTGGTTTTAATGATCAACAATCTCACACAGGGAAGTGATAGGAGAAATAGAAACTTTTTTCTCAAGGTACAGAAATATACATACACCACAACTTTTGGATCCATTGTCCAATGAGAGGCAAAACCCAGAATTTTTTTTTTTTTTAAGAGAGAGAGAAGGACAGAGAGAGAGAGAGACAGAGAATCAATTTTTATTGAGTTTTTCACATGGCTTTCATGGCTCTGCCACTTAGTTGTCCGTGGGTGCTGGGGTTTGAACCCATGTACTTGCGCATGCTGGGCAAAGCACCGTAACTGCCCCGCAAAACCCAGAATTTTAAAAAAGAAACTCTTGGCTTCCAAAAAGTTATCAATCCAGTTTAAATTCCTATACTCATTTTATTGCTCTTGACTCTGAACTGCTAATATCAGAGCAAATTCTGGGCTATGTAGGGAAACTGAACACTTTGCTTCTTTTCTGAAGTATTCAATCCAATGTTACCCACAAAAGAGACAATAACTCTAAGCTATAAACCTGTTACCACTTGAGTATATTATATGCTTATTTTTGCCCAGATTTATTGCTATTTAGCAAATCCAGACGCTGTTTTATAGTTAAGTTTTGTGAGGAAATTCTTTAAGTAGTGCTCAGTGTTCTACCTGGGCAATTCTGAATTTTTAAAAAATCCTATTTAACTGTCAGTATCACTAAACTTTAATACTGTGTTATTAGTCAGGCTGTGGGAACTATAAAAAAGAGAAGCCTAGTTTTCCTTTGCTTCCTTAGAAACAGGCAAAATTTTGAAAAAAAAAATTTTTTTTTTTTTTTTAACAAGGTTTCACTATGCTGGCTAGTCTGGCCTAGAACTCCTGGGCTCAAGTGATTCTCCTGCCTCAACCTCTCAACTAGCTGGGACTTTTTTTGTTATTATTTTTGATACCAGGGATTGAACCCAGGGGCAATCAACCACTGAGCCACATTGCCAGCCTATTTTTTTATTTTTATTTTGAGATAAAGTCTCATTAAGTTGCTTAGGGCCTTGCTAAATTGCTTGAACTTGTAATCTTCCTACCTCAGGCTCCTAAATTGCTGGAATTACAGGTATGAGCCACCACACCCGGGTAATAAAAATATTCTTGATCCCCCTTTAGCATCTTTTTGTCCCCACTATTGCCTCTTAGTCCACTCAGATTTACAGTGTCAGTATCTTCTTCTTTCTCTAGTGCCCTCTGGGACACTGTTGAGGCCCATCCTACTCTCTGGGTTAGTTTTTGTACCCCATTGTCCTACCTCCCCTCCCCCAGTCAAGACTTGGACATCTGTACCACAACACTCCCTTGTTTACTGTGAAGAAGCAATCTGAGAGCCTCCCCACAGCTTCCCTTAGGTATTATAATGAAAGCAATGTGATTGAATTAGTTTGGGTTCTGTATAAATAACAGATTTTTGTTTTTTAAGTTTCAAGATGATAATATTATTAAAAGATAATGCTTGCTACCTCATAACGATAGGTAATAAGAATTTATTCCATCTGGACAATAGAATGAAATGAAATAAATAGTTCTTACAATAAAATGAAGGCGTTAAATTGGATGGCTTTATTATTGCCTTTAACCCTGACGTTCTCTAACTTTATGACTAAATAAGGGCTGTAATAAGGGAAAGGTATTTGGGGACAAAGTCTGTCCAGCTTTGTGACTCAGTTTCTAAAGCATTTCTCTTCTTATACTGTGGCTATTCCAGGCTCTGCCCCACTGTAGTCCTTAGGACCGTTCTGAACTTTAGGCTGGAAACATGTAAGAAACTAAACCAGCACAATGCAACAGAAATAGATTATGAATCATATAGGTAATTTAAAATTTTCTAGTAGCCATGTTTTAAAAAGTAAAAAGATAAAGATAAAGTTCATTTAAATGATATATTTTATTTAATTCAAAATATCCAAAATATTTAACATGTAATCAATAAAAAAATTAATGTATGTCTCATATCATCATTTTCATTGCTAATCTTTGGAATTTGGTACATATTTTAAACCTATAGCACCTCTTTTTAAAAAAAAAAAAGAGAGAAACAACTTTATTTGGTTTTTCACATGGGCCTTCGTTGCTCCAACACTTAGTTGCGTATGTGGTGCTGGAGTTTTTGGGGTTTAGAACCCGGGTCCTTGTGCTTGCCAGGCAAGCGCTGAAACCATTGAGGAACCATATTGGGCAGTGTGGTTCTAGACGATGACCCTACTTTGGCTGCGCATTAGAATCATCTGGGGAGCATTTCAAAGCCCTGATTCTCCAGCCAAAACCCAAACTCATTAAATTAGAATCTACTGGATAAAACCTGGCCTCAGAATCTTTTAAAATCCAGGTGATTTTAAATCAGAACAGTTAAGGCTGAGAACACTCTAAGCCAGTGTTTATCAACTTCTGCTTAGAACACTTGGATAGTTTTGTTTCAAAGAGCAATGCCCAGGCTCCACCCACAGAGATTCTGATTTAATTGGGATAGATTGTGTACTAAACAAAGATAATTATTTAAATATCCACAGGTGATACAACATACTAACCAGATGGAAAAACACTGGCAGATTCTTGAACTCAGTATTCTATGGACTCTTTTCTCCATGATCTTCCTGGTTAGCTGGTAAAAGACTTCTATTTTGGGTTGAAACCCACTTTCAAAACTGTACATTCAGCTTTATGCCTGGATCCTTCCTTTTGTTTTTCTACCTTGGACCCTACTTAAAACCCAGGTAATATTCCATTTCCATTGATCTGTAGTTCTCTCTTTGCCTTGCTAGTTTCCCTCTCAGGCACTAGAATTCTCTCCCAAGATGCCACCCAGTGAATGGGTCACCTATGATTATACTCTGCCATTAGTAGTCTGCCTGTCAGGATGAAATTATTCTTCCCTGTATCCTACATCATTACACTTGATTGCTCATTGTATATTTTCTTCAGACGACAGTAATAGTACAGTCAAACTCCACTGACTACCACTCACTGACCATCACTAACTACTCAGGTGCCATAGACTTTCTAAATCTTCAGCTGGGTTTATCACCCCAACACATTCTCCACCCTGGTATCACAGTCAGGTTATATATTCTCCCACTGTGCACCACTATAGTGCAGCCAGACAGACCACATCAAACCACATGAGAAGGAATGTTTTTATGATAGGCATGCATTTTATTGTCATTTATTGCTTAAACTTTCCTTGGTAATATAACATACTAACTAGGTGGAGTTACTTCCTTTCTGGAAAGCCATGCTAGTGTTAATTTCTATATACTATTGAGAGCTATAAATGTTATACTATTGATAACTATAAAGAGCACTTGGATAGTTTTTGTTTCAAAGAACAATGCCCAGGCTCCACCCACAGATATTCTGATTTAGTTGGGCTAGATTGTATACTAATCAAAGATATTTGTTGAAATTTCCATGGGTGATACAACATATTTACCATCCTATTGATAACTATAATCTTTATAGTTCTTCCCCTAGTTCTACTTTTGTGCCAAACTGTACTTAGAACCCTAGCTCCTTTCTCTTATGAGCCACAGCTCAGGCACCACAATCACTACATACACATTTATCCAAGCCAGGAGCATCTGGGCTGCCTGTGATATTTTCTTTCTCTACTTTCAGAGTTAGCCACCATTTTGTCACTTATTCTACACAGTGAGTATTTTTCTTACTTTCTCCATGTTGTGACACACATGCCCTGCACTTATCTCTCTGTACTTGTCTTTCCAAAAAATATTCAGGCACCACATATTTGTTTAAAACTTTTTGCTGTCTTCCCAACTACCCACAAAAGAAGTGTAAATTCATAAACATGGCACATATCAATTAGAATAAAATTAATAGGACATACTATTGCTGGACTGTGGTTAAGAACTCCCCATATTTCATTCTGCCTCACCTTATTACACTTCTGCTGTATAACTTTTGTCTAGTAACCCTGAACATGCACTGTGCATTAGTGCTGCTATTCCTTCTACCTGGAGTACTCTTCGGCTCATTGCTGCCTATGAAACATCTAGTTATCTTCAGAGTTCAAATGGAGTATCCATTCTAAAGTTCTGTGGGTCCTTTGGATTTTGTGCTGAATCATTTTACTCTCTTAACTATATTATTCATTGCTTATTCCTGTCTACCAAGTGAGAATGTAAGAAAAAATTTCTTATTTATCTCTGTGCTTTTGTCCCTTGCACATGCTAAATGCTCAATAAAGGTTAGATATGCTTATTGTATAAAATGATTGTAGCTTCATTTATATGGAACAGTGGAATCCTGTTATCTTTACCCACATGGAGAATTAATTGTTGGTATGCATTCTCAGAGCACTGAATGGGACAATTTAAAAAATACTTTAGTGCTGGGTTTCTTTTTCAACTCTTTTCTTTGTGTCATAAACATTTACCAATCAGCCAGTGCTATTTATTATACCAGTGAGAAATAAAAGGAAGGACCTGGAAAAAAGAACTAATACTGGTTTCTGAAAATTTGTGATAAGAGACTAATAAAATGTTGGGGCTGCAGAGGTGGCTCAGTGGTTAGGGCACTTGCTTGGCATGTGTGAGGACCTGGGTTCAAACCCCAGCACCATATACACAACTGAATGTCAGAGAAATAAAGGCCAGATGGAAAGATAAATAAAATTTATTCTCTTTCTTTCTCTCTCTCTCTCCCTCTCTTAAAAAAAAAAAAGACTAATAATATGTCAAGGCACTTTAAATTGCAAGAAGTGAGCAATTCAAAAGAGGAAAAATTTTAGGTCCCAAAATATCAAAGCTTAGAGAACTAAACAACGTATATACTGAAGTCTTTAAAACTTTTTTGATAGTAACCCACAAAAATAACTTTATTTTACATCTTGAATCAATGTAACACACACCCACAGAGAAAGAATGAGAGATATACATGCATAAGTAAAATAAAAGTTTTATAAAATAATACTTACCTTACTACATGATAAGAATAGTTCTTTTCTATTCTGTTTGATTTTGTATAATTTTACCAAAAATAAATTATTTACACACTAGTAAAGAGTCACAACATGTAGTTTGAAAATCTCTGGTCTATATTAATAATGATCAGATGCAAAGGATTTACTATTAAAAGAATATCTGTCTCATCACTATGAAAAGAGAAAATTTCTGATAGCTGTCCAGTAAAACAGAAAAACATGACTAAGATTTAGATCTGCCTTCACTAGAGAACCCATATAGAGTCCCAGAGAAAAACACAGCCCCTTTAGAGAAGATTTGCAAGAACCGTAGTGCTAATAGGACTTTGGTGGCTATAACTAAAAGTGTGCCTGGGAGGAAGGGCCTGAAGGCACACTCACAGAGGCCCATTTTCCAGCTTGGGAAGGGAAAACCTTTAGAGTGGCCCTTGAGTTCTTAAGGGATGTATAGGAGAACTGAGAAGGCTGGAGGATTGAAAACATTCTGAACTAGGAGGAGAAAACTCCAAATGCATGAATTGTGTACCATATAAATCATGAGTATTAGCAGCAGGTGCCAGGTCCTCATGCCAAAAAGCCAAGCAAAGTGATACTGTAAATGCCAAATCATGCTGCCTGAGGATCGGATGGGATGAGAGACATCTAACTAGAGCACAACTCTTGGATCAGCTATTCCTTATTCTTACCTTCAACACAAACATATACTAAGGTGATAAATTCTCAAGGAACTCCATTCACTTAGGGGAGAGAAGAAGAAGACCAATAAGGAGGAGGAAGTGGAGAAGGCAAATCTTATTTATTTTATACTACCTGAAATATATTAATTTTTAAAGAAGAGTTTAAAATATTGGAATGGCAAGAGTATGTAATTTTCACCATCATTTCCATGCATTTAAGTAAGGACTACAAATTTTAAGCTTAGTAGATACAATTGCCAAAATGATACAATGTGTAAAGGCTAGTGTCTTGCACCATCCCATGCCTGTCATCAGCAGAAGTTTTTGGATTGATACACAGAGGATTAAAATTTTGACATTGTCCCTATCTATCTTAACCTATTAAGTCCCAAGTTCTCAATTCTGCAAATATTTCAATGTAATTGACACAAGTGCACCAAAATAGGTTGAAAATTTTAACCTAGAGCTTATATGTCCTTTATTTTCGTTAAATATAAAAATAGATTGTCCTGTAAGTAGGGAACTGGGACAATATAGTATCGTTTACACATTTAAGTTCTCCTATAAATAGGAAATTGGTCAAATATGATATCTGGGATGCTGGGACAAAATGGGTTATTAACCAAGGCCAGTCAGTGGAAGCTTCTACTACCCCAGCCACTGATGGTGCTCTCTTGAGGTAACCGGCATCTCCCAGTGTGTGATAGTCTCTGGCAGAAGTCGACAGCATGTCTACCCTTTGAACAGGCATGCAGAGAGTGCGCAACCTTAACTTATGACACATTTGTAACTGAATACAGTGTCTTCCATTTGTACAGAATAGTTTGGTTATTCTATTACAGTTATGACATACTAGAACAGCAAAAATGACTGGGAAGTCTGGGCTACAGAGAGGGTTGTGACATGAAGAGTTGGACCAGAACCTTGGGGGAGTCAATGGCTAGAGGAGGATTCTAAGAAAGGACGATGCAGAAGCACTTACGACATGAAGACTGTACAATGGGAGGAGACAAAGGTTTGATACTAAATGGCCAAGGAGGAAGACCCTAAGCCATCTGAGGAAGCCAGCTGAAAAAGAGACTGGTGGCAGGCACCCCTGAGCTGGTCGACGGAGTTCTGGGAAGTTGACCTCATGATGTGGTTTACTGACATTTTGAACTCTCTGCCAGCCCTATCTGCTTTCAAAGGCATGTAGCCTTTGAATGCACAGGGTTCTCATGAAACTCTCACCAGTTGCTATGTTTTACTGTCACAAATCACTTTCTTTCTTCAACTCTTAGATGACTTCTTCTAGCTTCGCTGCCTCCTTTCAACTTCAAGGATACTTGCTTTCTCCTAATGCCTTCACTTTTATCTAAATGCCCACTAGTATTGCATCTCCACAATGTACCTTACAATGAATGACAAATCTCTCAACAGCACCCTTAAAGTTTTTTTGACCTCCACCTGCAAATTCTCAACCTTGTATCAATTTCATAATTTATCTTTTTTTTTTGTTATAGCCAGGCTAAAAAGAACAACTGTAAATTATTTCCTAACCACACAGAGTGATGCTATTCCAAAGCTAGATGACTCATTCCCAAATTGGTCCCTTGATATGTGAAAATGTCTTGTGTTGATACACATTCTCCATAAAGTTCTAAAAATTGGCCAGTCCTCTTATTTATTTATTTATTTTTTGAATAGAGAGAGGGACAGTGAGAGAAAAATTGAAAGAGAGAGAAAGAGAAAATCTATTTTAGTTAGTTTTTCATGTGGCTTTCTGCTCTCATATTTCACTGTGTACATGGTGCTGGCTTACAGAACCAGGATATTCGCACATGCCAGGCAAGTGCCATAGCCACTGAGTCACTGCTCTAGTCCTATGGGTCTTCTTATTGACTTAATGTTTATTGAACATGCCTCATGATAGCTGTTTTTACAAGAATGATCTCATTTAATCCTCACAACAACTTTATGACAGGTACTATTATAACCCCAGCTTAAAGGTAAAGACATTTAGAATGAGAGTTGTTAAGTTATTTGCCCCAGGGTGTAGCTAAGGGAAACTATGGTGTAAATCAATTCCTTTCTGAAATGTATTTTAATCACTAAGTGGCTTTGCACACTCCAACAAGCTACTATAAACTCTTGCTGTTCTCTCCTAGGACTGCTGCCCTCCAGTCCTTTCTTCTTTCTTTTCTTTTCCTCCTCCTCCTCCTCCTCCTC
>PVKS010040008.1:0-16895 GCA_004027875.1 Aplodontia rufa | reverse complement strand
AAACAACCCAATCAATAAATGGGCCAAAGAGCTAAATAGAAACTTCTCAACACAGGACACTGATCAAGCCAATGAATAACGTGAGAAAGAGCTCTAAATCACTAGTAATCAGAGAAATGCAAATGAAAACTACATTAAGATATCACCTCACACCAGTCAGATTTGCAAAAATGAAGAAAATAAACAATAACAGATGCTGGAGGGGCTGTGGAGAGATAGGGACACTAACACACTGTTGGTGGAGCTGGAGACGGGTACAGCCCCTCTGGAAAGCAGTGTGGAGAATCCTCAAAAAACTAGGGATGAGCCCACCATACAACCCTGCTATTCCTCTCCTGGGTGTTTTTCCAGGGGATTTAGAATCAGCACATTACAGTGACACAGCGAAATTGATGTTCAGAGCAGCTCAAGTTACAACAGCTAAATTATGGAAACAACCCAGATGCCCCTCACTGGATGAATCGATCCAAAAACTGTGGTACATATATATACCATGGAGTTCTACTCAGCAATTAGAAACAATCATATTGCAGCCTTTGAAGGGAAGTGGAAGAAATTATGTTGAGTGAAATCAGCATAACCCAGAGAACAAGGGTCGAATGTCTTCCCTCATCTTTGGAGGCTGGAGCTAGACTCTGGCCATTGAGAAAGGAGGTCAATTCTCATGTTTTAAACCCAGGAAAGGTGTAGTGACACACAACCTAAGGCATTTGTACAGATGTGTTGTGAAAGGGGTGGAGGTGAGGGGGGATAAGGGTGGGTAATTAGTGGACACTCTAGGGGGTAAATCTAATCTTCACTATATATATATATATATTATATATATCATATCATATTGTTTCATTAGAAGCATTTTTGATTGTTTAACAAAAAAAAAATAAAAGAAAAAGAAAAAGACGGGCCGTTGGAGGTGGGCATGCTGGACTACAGTCTGCTGACGGTGGCAGGAACAGATCTGACTGTTGTATAGGTTACACCCGTGTGCTCAGGGTGGTTTAGTTGTTATAGTTGTTTTATGTTCCATATTGGTGTGCTATTTGGTATTACAGTTGCAGGAGAAATAAATTACCCATCTTTTGTCATTCCAATGCCACATTAAGCATCAGGGAGCTCGTCCCTGTGTGATATCACCTAGTCCTATTGGTATGAGAACTTCGGTTTTGTTAAACATTTCTTGGGGTAGACTCAGTCTTCTCTCTTCCAACCACCACCCATCTGTTCCCAATTCTGCTGCCTCTTCCACCTGGCAGACTTTCAGACAATTAAAGTCCACAGTCACCTACCCTGGGTCCTTCCTTCTCCACTAGCTCACTCAGCCCTCCTCAGGTGACCCTGGGACTTGTTCTGTACTACATCAGCATACTGTGACTGAAAAACAGGTTGCTCATAGAGATGGAGGTGAAACTGCTGAGATAGAAGCCTGAGCTAATGGCAGCCTTGGATAACTCAGTTCCAGGCAGTTCCCAGTCCTGCCCAGCTGCAGTCTGCAGAAAGGTGCCCAAGTAGGCCTGGGGAGGCAGATACCCCAATTAGGTTGCTTTCATTCTGATGTAAATTCCCATGTTTTTATGCATGTGCGTGTACTTGGTACCTGGGTGTCCAGAGGGTCATCTGCCTGCATAATGCCCTGCTTTCTCTGATCCCCAAATCCCAACCACAAGGAGAAAGTGCACAAGATTTTCAGCCAGCATGTCCATCCCCCTTCATAAAGCCTGGTTGCTGCCACCATAATCTTGTGGTCAGGTGATGGTGTTCAAATGGACCGTTGCTGTTCTAGGTACAGAATTTGGAGGTTGAGACATCCACGCTCAGGTGAGGCCTTGCTTTCCCATTGATGAGCGAGCACTGGAGTTAATTCTTTGAGCATACTGTCTGCACCCATCACCCCGTCCGACAACCCCAGTAGTGCTGTGCTAGGTTCTCCTGCATGGTGACCCTCCTCCTGCTGGTGATAGGACCACATCTGTACACCTGCCCTTCCTGGAAGGTTGGAACAGCCTTGAGAGAGGCTGGACTGTGCTGGGTGTCGGCAATGGTGTAAACTGAACCACCTAGCCTGGTGCAGAGAAAAAGGGCTGTCTTCCCCAAGCCAGACTGAGAGAGAATGAAAGAGCAGAGCTGAGAGGCTCTGGAAGCATGTGGCAGAGACAGAGGCAGACACAGGGAGACGCCCTGACTTAAGCCTTGGGTGCCAAGGCCCTTGCTCAACCCCAGCACCTCAGGGAATTTATACTTTGTAGTGGTTTCTTGCCTTCCTGGAAACTTTCTAAGTTCTCTTTTTAAAGCCTGGAACCTGCTGTATCTAAAAGGTACCATCCAGGCGGAGCTCCCATATGAATTCCAGTCCCTATCCACCCCCACCCCCCCGCAAGGTTCTCTCTGACCCTTTACTCTCTGTATCTGGTCACCTGGATGTCCTAAAGATCAGAGTTGTCTTGGGCTTTGGGTCCTCGTGAGCTAGCTGGTACTTCCTTAGCTGTACTGTGTACAACTGGTCCACAGAAAGGTGGTGTCGTGGCTTGAGGCCAACCCACACTGCTCCCGAGACCCACACTCTCTCAGGACGCCCCTGCCCAGTGGTTCCTGCTAGCCTTCCATTTCCTACTTCTGGTCCTTGTTTGTGTAAATCTCTGCTGCTTGCTTCAGTCAGGCTGAGAAGCCTGTTCTCTGCAGTCCTAGCAGCTCCATCTTCCCTTGAGAAAGAGCAGTTTCAACCCAGCTAGCCCCACTCAGAGCCTGTACTGCCTCATCCAAGAAAGGCAAGGATCATCTGAAATCTCCCTTGCAGTGCTGTTTGGGAGTTCAATGAGCATGTTCATTTATGCATTTATTCACTGAGCAAATACTGAGTGCATACTGAAAGCCAGCTTCTATTTCAGGCACAGGAGTTACACCAGGGGACAGACCACAGTCTAAGCTGCAGCTGCCATAGACCCTATACCTAGCAGGAGAAGATGGGCATATTTTAAAATACGTGTCTGTGGTGATAAATGTTACGGGGAAAAATCATGCAGGGTAAGATGTTAGCTAATTCCTGGGTTGAGATACGTGCTCTTCCACATGGGATGCTGAAAAGCCTTCTATGCTAGGATGACATTTGAGCAAAGGCCTGAATGAATGAGCCATGTGGACATCAAAGGGAAGGTCATTTCCGCAGAGGGACTGACACATGCGAAGGCACATGTAGGGCACATTTGGCATGATGGAGGAATAGCACAAAGGTTCATGTGGTTGGAACAAAGGGAAACAGGGAGCGGATGGTCAGAGATGAAGTTTGGAGGCAGGGAGAAGGGTTGATCCGGTAGGACCCTGAGGGCTGTCGTTAGAACTTTAATTGCTTTTTCCCTGAGATGGAAAGTATGGCATGGTTTTGAGCAGAAGAGGGGTATGACTTTTCACAAGACCGTTCTGATTGTACCTGGATTAGATTGGAGGGGGTTAGGTAGAGGTGGGAGCCTGGGTGGAAGACATAGAGAGATTAGCTATGAGGCTGTCACAGTCACCCAAGCAAGACATGATGGTGGCTTGGAAGAGGGCAGCATCAGCAGAGATGGGGAGAAGTGTGAAGATTCTGGAAATATTTGAAGGTAGGGCTCTCACATTTTTCTGTAGTGCATTATTTTAACGGTGTGGATAAAGCACACACCCACCATGGTGCCCAGCTAAGGGGTAGAGGTCTGGGGTACTTCTATCAAGGAACCCCCACAATCTCTGCTCCATCCGGTCTTAGATGTCAGCTGTGGCACTGAGACCTGAGCTGTGGTCTCGCTTTTGGCCCTAACAGGCTCTAACAGAAAAATAGTAGATGCCATTCCTACACCAGAGTTCCAAACAGACAGGTAGTGCTACCAGTGCTGCTCGGTGGAGTCCCCATTCTATCCCATTGTCCTCATGTGATGAAACATGTCCGCTGATCTGTGGTCCCAATCACAGCACACACTTGTTAGTCCACTCAATGAATATTCATTAAGGGTTAGGCCCAGTTACACACAGACACTACTCCAAAGAAACTCACTGTATGGTGAAGGAGATAGAAACAACAAAAGTAAACCATTAAATAAAATAGTCATCTGATCCGGAGCAAAGAAGGTGATTGAAGGTGTTGTAAGTTCAACTCAAGAAGTATTTTGAATATTTTGAAGAAATATTTTTGCAGAGCATTTGGTCTGGGCCTTGAAGGGAGTGTCAGAGTTTTCCAGGTGCTATATGGTGAGGACGAGGTTCCAGCAGAAAGCATAGTATCTTCCAAGTTAAGTAGTTGTTTCGAATGTGTGGAATGTTTGCATTTGATGCCCTGGTGAGTAAGGACACAGGGTCTGTTCTAGTGAATCAACCAGTAAATAGGAGTGACTCTTCACTGGTGCGAGGCACCGGGGATACACTTGTCAACGTGCTGGACCCGGCTCAAGTTCCGGGAGCTTCCATTGCTTGATGAAGGAACTTCAGGAGCTGTCCCCCAGGCCTCCATGGAGAGGCTCCCACAACACCTTGCACTTCCCATGCTGGCTGGCTCTTGTTTGTTGGCTCATCATGCTGGTGAGACTGTGAGAGAGAAGGAAATTAAAGGAAGGAAAAAAGAGAACAAAGAGAAAAGAAAAAAGAAAACAAGGGTTGATAGGTCCAGGCACAGGCCTGCCTTTCCTCCCGAGCTACTGGAAGGGGAGCTATCACTGTTGCTTATATTAAGTGCAACAGGAAAGGAATCGTTTTTACGCAGTTATAACTGCATTATCGCAACCCAAGGATGGAATTAACCACTGCCTGTAACAGCGGTCATTAAGAATGCAATACTTCCCCGACTGGCCTGGCGCGTAGAAGTCAGCTCTCCTCCTGAGCCATCTCCTCTTTCTTTGACTTCTCTTTATCAGGGACGTCAAGATCATTGGCAGTTAGAAAGCACGTTGGGTTAGCTCTTTTCTTTCCAAACATTGCAGAAGAAGCAAGGTGACCTTTCCAAAGGAAAATGGAACCCCCAGCTTCCCCTGCATGACAGTGATGTGTGAGATTCCTTATCTCCAAGTCAGAAGACCTTCTTTCAGGCCCTGCGGAGTGAGGCTGGGAGATGGATACGGTTCCCCCAAGAGAAAGTGCTGAGGGGAAGGTTTATTAATAGTGCGGCTGTGAGGAGGAGGTGGGTGGTGCGGGGGAGGACAGCAGCCTCTGGGGTCACAGTGAACTCCGCTGACATTTCATTTCTTTGACATCTGTGCAGAGAATCTCATGCTGTTGTCCTGGGGGTTGAGAAAGGACAGCCACAGTCAGAAAGCTAAAACAGAAAAAGTTGACCAACCCAGCAGCCAAAGGAGACACAGTGAATTCACCCAGGGGAAAGGACATGTCCCAGTGGAACTCCTGCCTGGTTTGAAAAGATAAGAAATAGGTTTATTGCCTTTCTCCATTCCTTAAATCTGTCTCTGGTGATTCGTCTTACATCTGGTAACAATTAGGAGTGGCAAATCCTTGGGGGTTTTGCCAGAATTACCTAAGTTCTTCCTCTCCCTGTACCCACAACCCTTGAGACGACGTTCTAGCACCAAGACCTTCAAGAAATGGAGTCTATTTCCTTACTGCCTGAATCTGACTTGGCCTTGCAAGGAGCTTTAGCCCAGAGAACATGACGGATGTGATTTCATGTCAGTTCCAGCCCTAGGCCCCAAGACACTATGCAGACTTCCACCCTCTCTGGGAACCTTCCTGGCTGCCACGTGAATGTGGGCCAATGAGAGGATGAGTCATATAGATCAGAGTCAGCTCAGATAGTAACCCCTACTGAGGCCTTCAAACATGCTAGAATCTAGCCAGAATAGGTAGACAGCCTGCCCAACCTGCAGCTGGGCCTAAATGCAAGAACATGCTCAGCCCAAATCAGAAGAACCAGACAGCAGAGCCAAGCCTCAATTGCCAATGGCAGAAATTTAACGTAATGCTATTCCAAGTCACTAGATTTGGGGGATATTTGTTATACAGCAATAGCTAACTTACACACTCATTCTTATTCAGGCATTCCTAGAAGATAGGAGAAGTTAGCACTGAAGGAGAAGATACCGGAATGATAAACTAGAATTTAAGTTCCGTGAAGGCTGGATCATGTTCACGTGGTCCAACCCAATGGGCATAGCAAATGACCCAGGGGTGATTAAATATTGTTTAATTGAATTTGCAGTTGTTTCAGAAAACAGCCCTCTTCAGTGCTCTCAGGGGAATACGCTCAGCTTGCTTCCTGGAGCAGTTTCCACCCTGGTTCAAGCTTCAGTAAGGACAGCTGGGAAGATCCACAGAATTCATGAGCTTGACCTAAATACAGAAGTGTGTGGCTTGGCTAAGAAGAGTCAGCTAACAGTGCAGCATCTCTTCCGTGAAACTGCTCCATCCATTACCTTCCCAGGTCCCTGGAGTCATTCTTGGATCTAACCTCCTCCTCTCCCTCATTCGGTCCCCATGTCCTGTTGCTTATACCCTCAAATATATCTCATCCATTCACTTTTGGCCACCTCCAGTTAGCATCAACTAGTCTCTTAGTCTCATGACCTCAACCCATTCTCCCCAAGGCAGTCAGTGGGACCCTTCCTCAGGGCCCTGGAGCTCAGACTCCTCACAGGGTTGTCTTGGTCTGTGTGTGAATTTCCTCTCTTACCCCTCCCTAGACTCTGTTTACACCCAGACGCAACTTTTTTTTATAGTTCCCCAGGACTAGGACATTCTTGAGCTGGACAGTCTTTCTGCACCCTATCATCTCAGTCACCCAGTAAAGTAGGTTCTATCTCTGTTTTCCCTTTTGCAGATGAGAATTCAGAAGAACAGAGAGGTTGAGCAATTTGTCCAATGTCATTCAGCCAGCGGGTGTAGCAAAAATCATTTTGCTTGAGCATAGGCCGTATATCCCTTACCTGATCTGCTGCTATAAAACAAAATGTAGGACATGGTGTAATTAAACCAATTATACCATTTTAAGATTTTGTTGACTTGTGGATACATATTAAGATAAAGCATCACACTTAAATGATTAGCCTAGTCAATACAAGAGCAAACAGAATCTCAAGCAATAAACATAGTTTTCTCTTCCTTTTGAGAGTGTGTTCTTCAGCACGCATTTCTTGCCAAAGCATAAGCTTTCTATTTCCTGCCACTTCTCCACTCCAGACTCCTAAGAGTGAAGAAGTGAGTGTTTTATATGCATTTAAGTGGTCAATTAGCATAATCCTTCTCTCCTTGTTTCTACATGTAAGATTAATGTTGTGTTTCCATTTTCTCTCATGTTAACTAGCCTCCACTATAAGTCAGTCACTTTCTCTGCAATCCTAGAAATGTCACCACCTCCTGGATCTTCACTCACTTAGTTTCCTTGCCTAAAAGCCGCCTCCATTTAAATATGTCATTTACGATCATGAACCATCATGAACCATCGCCTTCTGTCTTGCCATGCCTTCCCACTGCAGGAAAATTTAGTCTTAAAACTCATGCTGGTATTTATATTTATCCTGTTGTCTGGAATAAGTCTTCCTTTCCCTTCCTTCCCTGGCTTCCTGTTTCATAAGACTTGACCCTTCCTCCTTCACTCCTCCCTCCCTTCCTTCCATGCACTAATCTGGGGCACTTCCCGTGTGTCACTGTCTGCCATTAGTGACACTGGTGTTCTAATTCTTTCATGAAAATTAGTCCTGCCTTATGTGATCCTACTATGTGCTAGTTGCTTGATGTTTATTCATTATTCGTCTTAAAACAACCCTTTGGGCGGGTGGCTCTTGCACTTCTGGTACCAACACCCTGGAGCTTAGCCCTTTTCAAGAGCTCTTTCATGCACTGCAGACTTAGCCAATGGGTGTCTTCCCCAGAGGAGCTTCCCTGGTGGAGTTCGAGATGAATCGATGATTCTTACGTGGGTGCGTGCACCGAGAACCAACTGGACCTCGCTAGAAAGTGCGGAGCACTCAGAGACAATCCTACATTTGGAAAAACGAGAAAAACTAAATGTGTGTCTATGTTTGTATGGATGCATAGAAAAATCTCTGGAAGGTTAAAGAACAAGTCATAGTCACTGAGAAAAGGAAAACCAGATGGCAGGGTGTGGGGGCCATGTCAGAAAGAGAACACTTTTTAAAAAAATTTCTATACTTATGCACAATTAATTTTTATAATGAGTAAATATCACTTGCTTTTCCTTGTTTCTTATTTAGTAAATGTTATGTGTGTGCATTCTTGTGAAAGAGTCCTAAGATACATATTTATGCTCCATGAACTTTATTTTCATAGTCATGAGTAGGGTCACGAAAGCTTCCGGATTTCTGCCCTCTGGGGTCATGGTAGGTTGACTTTCTCTGTCTCCTAGAAGCTAAGGACAATCACAAAACTATTTTTCTTCCTTTGCAATGGTGGTGGAAGTGACCTATCACTTCTAAGTGGAAGGATTGGATGGCCGGAGCCCAGGGCCAGCCTTTCCTTCCTGCAGCCGAGGTGATCATGGAAGCATGCAGCTATACAGACTCTGTCCCTTGAGTCACTGAGTGGTTAGCACAGCACAGGAGACACCACTGAGCTCATACTGCCAAGCTACACGAAGAAATGGATATTTGAGTGTTAATCCAGTGAGTCTGGGGCATATCTGTTGTTGCCATAGGACCTAATTTTACGAACTACAACATTTACTTTTTAAACATTTTAAGACTGTGACTCTCAATTCTGTCTCTGTGTTCAAATCCCTTGTGAATATTTACAAGAACAAATGCTCCAGATCCCATCCCTAAAGATTCCGATTCAATTGATCTTGGCTGGGTCCCAAGCCTTGATGTCTTTTTTAAAACATTGGATCAAATAAGCAGGCAAGATTGTGGATGGCAATGGCAAAGAGGAAGACTCCCTCCAGCTTGGACAGCTTAGTAGGGACATCGCGGAAGAGGTGACATGCTGCATTGACCTTGGAAGTGGTTTGACCTTTAAACTGATGCTTTTTCTTCATTGGTCCTTTTTTTAAAACCACCTCCAAGCTCTCCTGGTCCCCCTGATTCTGACCGGGAGCATATAGTTTTTGAACATTACTAGAAGAAACCCATTTTTGTTTGGATCTGCTCCAAGCGGTGAGCCAGTGGGGCTGAAATCACTCTTGCTGACTCCCTTGCAGCTAGGAGGACCTTGCTCTCCTGGGGAGATAGAGTGAAGACCGCTCGGTGTTCCCTAGGTAGCATTTCCCTTCCCAGCCATGGGAGCGAGGGTCTCGGGAGAGCTCTCCTACCACCACGGCTCCTTCCTCCCCTGCGAGTCCCTGGCCTTTGCTTCTGAAAGCAGTGGTGAGGCCATGAGGTTTGGTGCTACTGAAGCCAGGTCAGCACCTTGTGCTGGCAAACTCAAGTGCTAAGAGAATCGCAGAGCCAACTAGCAGACCAGGGTCCTGAGTGGATCTCAGAACCGCCTCCTTCCAACTGCTTACAAATGTGGACAACTCTGCTTGCGGTTTGACTCGGTCAGGTTTTCTGTGACTCGTGGTCGACAACATAGACAGCTACGCCCACTGGTTTCACATCTGCGGCCCAGGTAGGTGTCACTTTCAAATACTCCCCCAGGTTTTGATACACGGTGGACTTAAGAGTTCCTGTTGAAGTTGTGTGGAGCTGTCAGGGAATTGGAAGGAATGGGATAAGCAAAGGAAAACCTATAAAATAGCTAAAGGACCCTGAGGCACAAGGAGAATCACACTGATTTTGATCTGTTAAAATGGTTTATTCTGGCTTGAGAGTGAAGGGCAAACATTTCAGTATTCCAGAGACCCTCAAAAAGCTCCTGAGTGTCACCTATCTGTGGTCTTCAACGGAACCGGGCACTAAAACCACATTGGGAGCTTGTTAGAATTTAGATTCGTGGACCTTTCTCTCCTAAAATACTTGGATTTGTAGGTCTGGGGTAGAGGCTGAGAATCCGCAATTTGCTAAGTGGTCTAGGACCCTCACCTTGAGAACCACCTCTGTGTCTGCCAGGCTCCACGCTGGGAAGGGAGAGATTTGTCGGTAAAGAGAGGGCACCCACTTGTGCGTATAATCTCTATAAACACCTGTGACGGGTTGGATTTAATTGGACCACAGCTGGTGTTGATTGCATCATTTAAACGTGGCTTTTCAATGCTCGCTCCCCTAGCACAGCCTTTATATCTGAAAATCAGCGTCGAGTCCAATCTTGGCTCTCGATTTTAAGGTTTATTTAAAGGCACATGACAGCTGGAGCTGCAGGTTCTGAAGTTAAATGATTCTGCATATGGACTTGGGAATGTCGGAGCAGCATGTTGAAAACAGAATTGCTGTGATTGGGTAGCTGTCGGCTTGGTTTTAAAACTGTGACTTGCCTGTTCTCAATATCAGCTCAGGCAAATTATGTCACTACCCCAGTTCAGCACAAAGCTCTGGCCTGAAAGTTGTCGTGAGGTTGCTGTATGCCTGGATGGGCCTATGGTGTGAACCGGGAAAAGGTGACCCCTTTTCCACGTAGAACAGCCCTCCCTGGCTCAGTGAGCGCGATGAAGTCTGGAAGAGGGAAAAGGAGTTCCGAAAGCAAAACAGAACTAAACCAAACTCGAGGATTGTTGTCAAAAGAAGGGGAAGTTCACCCTGTTCGCTCTGGCCAGAAACTAGGACTTTCGGTAGGACCCATTCTCTCTCTCACTTATTCAGTGTACAACCCGAACAACTACACATGGCAGCCACGTAAAGAGTCAGCACAAGTCTTGCTCAGAATTTAAGAGCTGGAAGAGTTCCAAACATCAAATTGGTGGCTATGAGTGTTGGAGGAGAAAATAAAACAGAGAAGCAAGCTTCTGATAAATAATCCAGAAGGTGCACACTTCCTTTGTGAAGGAATGACCTCAAGGAGAGAGATCTGAGTGGCATTTACCCCGGAGTGACCACGTGAGTTTCCCCCAAAGGCCACAGTGGATTGGAATCATGTGGGCTCTTTCAGGGAGTGCCAGTCCCAAAACACATAGAGTGGACACACCAGGTTCACATCCCTGCTCGTGCTGACGACACTCCAGTTGTCCCTTGGAGAAGTGCGTCTTTCTTTCCTCGTTTGAATGACTTGGTCCTGATGACTCACAGCAACCCTGAGAATGAATAAATGACCTTGGCTCGGTCAGCAAGGTCAGTTCCCCCAGCAGGAGGCGGGCTTTGGACACCGCAGGCCGGGAACCAACTGTCAGGATAGCAGAGCTTAAGGACACATTGCGCAGTCCGGTCCCAGCTCCGCGACCGACAATCCGAGTGATCCCAAGTCCCTTCATCTTGCATGGCAGACAGCTCCACGGTGGCCTTGTGATCACCATGCTCTGGTCCTTAGGCCTCATGGGATGCCTCATCCCCATCCTGACTGGCTTCTAACCAATAACTGTGACAAGGACAATGGAATTCTGACACCCCGGTGATGTCACATAAGGCTGCAACTTCTACCTTGCTAGTAGCGCTTCACTCCCAGGTTTGGAAGAAGGAAGCAGCTGCGTTGGGGAGACCCCGGTGTCAAGGAATGGAGCTTCTCTGGCCAAGAGATCGTGAGTCCCTGAGTCCTCAGCTCTACATTCCCCTGGGAATGGACCTTCGCCAACAACCCATGGGCTTGGAAGCAGATCTTTCCCCACTCGAGCCTCAGATGAGACCACAGCCTTGGCCAACACTTTGCACCCTTGGAAGACCTTGAGCAGAGGGTCCAGTTAAACTCGGCCCAGACCTTGACCTGCGGAAACAGTAAGATAATAAATGTGAGTTAGCCTTAAGCTGCCGCGTTCACGGTCACTTGCTCCACGGTCATAGTTAAAAGGCCCTCTCAGAAACTGAACAGCAAGGAGGTCGCATGGTTGGGAGCAAGGTCTTCAAAACTACACCACGTGCCCCACCAATCGTGTGAAGGTTAAACAGCAGATCGCGTAGTGTGCCCGGTACTCAGTAAGCACTCAGTAAAGTCCACTTCCTTTCCTTCCCCATTAGCCTAAGGTCCTCAGAATGCCATACACCTAGGAAGTATTCAAAGTGAGCCCATGGCCAGGGTCACCTCACGAAAACACCAGCAGAAGAGACAAAACCAGGCTTCCTTTGTGGAGGATAAAATTGTTTTGCATCATCCAAGAGGCTGTGCATGGGCGGGAACTGTTTCATAACCCTGCTGTGGAAAGCGGCTGGGAATGTTCTTCACATAAATTGGATTTTGATTTATATGTCAATAAATGCCCCCAGAAACGGCATCGTCGGAAAGTTCATCGGTCGCAGCGGGAACGGCAGAGCCAGCCCTAGAGGAGCCCCCCAGGGGAAGTGGTGTGGTCCTCATTTACCAGCCCCGCGTATTGGTGGGGACATGAAAGGGAGTGGGAGTCGGGAGAAGAGGGGTCACCTACCGGATCGTCACCGTGACAGGGTGAGGAATTATTTCCCTGGAGGAATCTGTACGAGGCTGGTCCTTGGGGACTCACAGGAGGTATGTCATGGACAGGGTATGCAAGCAGGGACAGCCTGAGAGCAGGGAACTGGGAAGAGGCCAGGTTATGAGCAGCCTTGAAGTCAGCACATGGGGTTTGAGGTCTACAGCAAGGATTTGAATCCTGGAAACAGCCACAATGTGAAGAATATGTTGGAGAAGCAAGAATTGGGGGCAGGGAGATGGTAGGGGGCTCTGTCAGCCCTTGTCTGAGCAGAATGACACCCTACAAGATGGTGGCCATGGGCACGGAGAGCAGGAGGTTGATCTGTGTTCTAGGGGATTTGCTTTGGCGAGCTTGGTGATTGATAAGAGCTACGATTCGGATGTGATTTGAGAGTGGTCCCCAAGAGCTCACATGTTGGGACTTTGTCTCCAGTGTGGTGATATTAAGAGGTGAGACCCAGTGAGAGGTCCTTAGGAGGCATCCTGGGACCCCAGTCTCCTTGGCTTCCTGCTCCCACATGCATCTGCCACCATGATGTGACCCAGAGAAGAGGGCCTTTGCCAGATGGATGAGCTTATGCCACTACCATGCCCTTGAGACTTCAAAACTGTGGGTGAGATAAACCTCTTTCTTCAAAAATAGCCTGCATCAGGTGTTTCGTTATAGTAACCCCAAATGGGCTGATACAATAAGACTGGGCAGAGGCGGCTGCTGGAACACTGCTGGCTTCTGACCTCCATTCCGTAAGAGAGAGAATGCTGGGGACAAGAGGAGATGGATTTGTGGAAGAGAAACAACATAACCGATGGCCACCCAAATTCTCAGAATAGTCCCAGAGGAGGCTTCCACCGAAGAGGATGGGAAGTCTCGGGTCAGGAGAGCGCAGCCTCTGGCTAGGAGGAAACTGTCTCAAATCAGCTACTTTGTTCATGACTGTGCAAAAGCCCTGCCAGAGACACTTCCTAGTGTGTCCCCTCGGGGACATCAGGACCAGCTGCAGATGACTCACATCACATCACCCCGTAAACCTAAGATAAGGCTCCTTCTTCACAAGCCGTGACTACTCGGGCCATTCTGATATGAGGGATGAAGTGACTTTGACTGTTTTGCTAAGCTCAGGAGCTGTTTGGCTGACTGGTAAGATTGTCGAATGCATGCTAGGATGGGTGTCAAGCCCATTTTCCCGTCCTTTCTGAACTAAGTCTGTATAGAGTCTTTAAATACTGTAACCATTCCTCCCTTCAGCCCTCCAAGTGCCCGGCCAAGGGTCCGACATTCTAAGCTCAGAAGGTCAATGTCAGGCCAGAGTACCACGATGAAAGTCACACGCTTAGCACAGTCCCACTGTCAGCAGGACTGTTACCACCGTGGACCCTGTTATTGTAAATAGGACATGGATCTTACCATGGCTCCGTCCTGCTCAGAAACCTTCCACGGCTCCCCATTACCTGGCGGCTAAGGTCCCAACTCCCTAGCGTGGCCTTCTCTGTGTGACAGCCTCACCTCCGTCCAGGTTTAGCTTCTTGAGCTGTCTAACACACATCCCGTGTTTCAACCCTACAGTGTTGCAGGCGTTAGCCAAACAGTAGGGCAGGGAATGGCCCCGTGGGACTCACGCTGTGTTTCTAGATTAAGAAAGCCCACATCAGCGTCCAGAGAGCTAAACGCTGAGAAAGGGGCAGCTGATAACTGAGATTTGATTCCTGACCCAGGACGGTCCCTGGTGGGCAGGAGAGAAGGCTGTGGAATATCCCCTTGCTTAGACCCAGAACAGGGTGTCAAGCTGAGCACTTTATATTGTCATTGCCAAGTTCTTGAACCAAGCCTTGTTCTCTGCATTTGACATGCAGTATCTCATTCAATTATTCACTACTATTTGAACTGAATACTTTGTTTTTTAAAGAGAGAGAGAGGAAGAGAATTAACTTGATTTAGTTTTTCATGTGGCTTTCCTTGCTCCGAGGCTTCACCGTGTACGTGGTGCTGGGGTTTGAACCTGCGTCCTTGCACATGCCAGGCAAGCGCCCTTACCACTGAGCCACCGCTCCAGCCCTGAACTATATGCTTTTATCCCTATTTTACAGAAGAGAGAACTGAAGCTCAGGGAGATTAATTGGCCTAAAGTTACTTGGTGAATAAATGGTGAGTTTAATTGAAGCCTGGATATTTCAAACTGCAAATCTCATGACATTTTCACGACCCCTGGGGTGGGTTTGGGGTTCGCATGGTCACTAAAACTCACAAGGCACCATGGCATGAGGCTTGCTTTATTTTAAGGAGGATGTAGAGGAAGCTGAAGAGCAGCAAGTTAGCCTAAGACCACCACGGAGGCTTGGAGACCCAGACCCAGCCTCCCACGTCCCCGTCCCATGGTGTCACTAAGGGAAGCTGCTTGAAGAGCCTGCTAGTGACAGTGCCTGGGGGTGTACATGTCCCTGCCTATTCCATGAGCGCAGTCTCAGCCCGCGAAGGACAGGCGATGTAATCACCTGTAATTAAACTCGACATGTTAGAAACCCCAAGCCAAGCACAATGCTCTCAGGGACATCGTCAGCCATCTGCATGCAGCTCAGAGCAAGACCGTCCTTTACCACCAGTAGATACCTTCCACCTGTGGATAGCAAGTCCACCTTTCCTCAAGCGTCCCCGAGGCTGGAAGAAAAATCTGCAGTCTCCCTGCTACCCCAGCCCATTCCCTCTAATGAGGAAAAGAACAGTGATGAGGACCGTAACAATGACCAGAGAATCCACCATGTGTCAACCCCGGGCTGAGCTTTCTATCTGCCTTATTTCAATGAACCTCCACGGTCCAATAGAGTAAGTCCAAATGTCTTTCTCATTGTACCCATGGGGAAACTGAAGCTTAAACAGAGAGGCTCAGTCACTCTCCCAAAGCCACACAGCTAGGAAGTGAAAGTATTAAGGTTTAACTCGGGTGTGCCTGACTCCCATACTGGTGTCTTTAACTAGTCTATAGAACTGGTTAATGAATTAAAAAATGATTTAATCCCTAATCATTAAATTGGTTTATGTATATGAGTCCTGAATTAAACAAAAATCAATTCAGGTGGAGAAAAAAGAAACAAAAACTATAAACCTAGTAGATTGCCTAATTTGGTCAATTATTTAAATGGACAAGTTTCTGCATGCAAAATAATTGAGTGAATAGTGTATGGAGATGATACTTGGATAAGTTAAAATGCTTAGCAGCTCTCTGTCATGAATGAATCATATTTCTGAAAGCGTTCTCTAAGGAAGCACAGTGTCCCAGATGTCTTGCTGTGGTCAGCAATTGGGAAAAGCGAAACTAAACCAGGTTAGGGGACTGTTTTACCTCATCTGAGTCTATTTTCTGTCGCTATAACAGAACACCTGAGACTGGGTAATTTATAATGGAAAGAGGTTTATTTGGTTCATGGTTCTGAAGTTTAAAAGTTCAAAGTCAGGCAGTCGCTTCTGCTCGGTCTCTGACAAGGACCTCTTGTTGCTTGAGCTCATGGAAGAAGGGCAAGTGGACACATTCCACAGGGACAAAACGTAAGGAGCAGCCTCATTTTATGACAATCTGGTCTTGCAGTGACTCCTCTGACAGCTGGAACTCACTCTGCTGCAAGAATTCACTCAGGCGCTTGAGAAAGCCATCAGTCCCCTTTAACAACCTAATCACCTCTGAAAGGCCCTCCACCTCTCCCCAGTGCTACCCTGGGGACTAAATGTCAACAGGAGTCCCAGAGGGGACAAGCCATCCCCAAACTCCAACACCACACCGCTTTGAACAGGATCCCAAGCACCGTGACTCTCCCAGGGCACCAGGGGTGCAGGGACCCTGCCAAGTCCTGTCCTGTGGGCCTGGCTATGGGTAGGAACAGGATCCCAGCACAGTCCAGGAAATGTGACCACATCCTGCTCCTCTCTGTGACCCGCTCGCTTGTCCTCCCCATCCGGGCACCTCAGGTCAGCTCCCAGCTCCCCAGAGCCCCAGCTGTCACCGTGCTTTGCAATGTGTGGGCCCAGGGCAGCCTCTCTGGAGTTCGTCGGCTGGAAGAGATGATTTACAAAGGCTGGGGGAATCAGCTCAGGAGATCTCTGACCTCCACGAGATATCCATTTAACTCAGGGGTTCTTCTGGGGGAAACAGCAACAGGAGAAACCCAAGCTGGGCATCCATGCCATGGCATAGCCCTGGATAACTAAGTATATGTACATTTGTTCTTGATTGTTTGATAATGTTCCCCCCTCAATTGTATCTCTATATCATCTAATAATAATAAAAAAAGAAACAGAATGGGAGTTCACACCCACATATGTGCACACGCACTCACACACAAGCACGCACACGCCTACGTGAGTCCTCCATCAGGACGCCTTTGAGCAGATCTCGTAACCGTAGAAACAGTGTACTCCGGGGACACGCGCGTCCCATCCTCTGCTGTCTGAGTGCCACTGCGAAGTTTTCTCCTTTCGTCCTCTCCGCTGCCGCTGACAACTCCAAGAGAAATGAGCGTCCCGC
>PVKS010040007.1:0-16893 GCA_004027875.1 Aplodontia rufa | reverse complement strand
TTTTTTTTTGTCTTATCTTTGAGGGTTAGAGTTTTGGGCTTGTTTATTTTTATTCTGTTTTGTTTTCATTTGTTTGTTTGACTTGAATCTATTTCTCTCTTTTCTTCTTCCCCTAACAGCTAAATTATCTTCTTTTCTCTTTTTGTTTCTCCATTTTCTCCTCCTTCTTTACAGTTTTAGGAGAGATAGTAAAATGGCTAGGTAGTCAGGACAAACCCCACCACCACCACCACCAAGAGCTAGCTGTTAGAGCGTGATTGACAGGGCAGTCAGGGCCTTCATATGCAAATGACCATAAGGCAACTCCTTTGTCCCTGAGACCAGAACAGTAAGAAATGCAGGTGGACACAGATGGGAACTTGGAAAGAATTGTAGATGCATTTCTCAATGCCTGCTTTGCACGAATGTTAATTATGTTCATACCCCAAATCAATATAACCCCTGGCCTAACCTCCATTAGACGAAGTCCTGCTTCCATGTACCCCTCCACCTTGTGGAGTCTCTGCTCTCCTTCCTTAAATAAATCCTACTCCTCTTAATCCTTCTGTGTTTGTCCGTGGATTTTATTCTTCAAATTCATGAGACAAGAACCCAGAAGACTGGTGCCAAATTCCCAGGGTGAATTTCCACCACACCAAGAGCTGCAACACCCAGCTTTTAGCTGGAGAGCTGCTAATATTATTCAACCTCAGAAACCTGCAGCCAGCCCAAATTCCCAATTTTAGCTGGGAATAGCTGCAAACACTAGATGCAGGCTCTTTTGGCTGCTGGAATCTGTAGTTGACCCAGACTCCATTTGTCAGCAGGAGCAGAGAACACGGCCTCATCTCAAAAACCCCACATCACTATCCCTACTCTATTCCTATTGCATTCTCTCTGTTCTCTTATTAAAATGATAAACTTTTTTCTACCTATTTATCACATTTTATATTCTCTTAATGAACTGCATCTTTACCATCCTTTTTAACTAACTGCTTTCTATAACTCCTGTCCCCATTATTTGTAATGTTGCAATTATTACTGCAATGGATGACATAGGTGACAACTGATTCTTCTTTAATGCCAGATCTAGTTCCTGGTTACTTACTGTTTTTGTTATTGGTAATTGCTGACAATTGAAATGTTCTGTTGAAAATCTCTATAATAAAGTAGACCATGCTGAAGACAGAATCTCAGAGGTAGAACAAAGTGACCAGCCCGAAACATTCAGACAGTATTGAAGAAAAGAAAGTAGATAACCATGATCAGAATATACAAGAATTCTGGGAAAATGTTAAGAAATCAAATGTAAGAATTGTTGAAATTGTTCTGGTTTGTCAGATTCTGGTTTTTGGAATGCATAACAGAAAATTTTCCAAATGTTGGGAATAAGATAAATATCCAGATGCAGGATGCAGTCAGAACCCCAAATAGACAAGAAAAAAAAGAAATACTTCTCCATGACACATTATAATTAAAATGTCTAACATATAGATTAAGGATAGAATTTTAAAGGCCTCAAGAAGAAAATTCCGGGTCACATTTAGAGGTAAGAAAATCAGTATCACTTCAGATTTTGCAACATAAACTCTAAAAGACAAGAGGGCTTGGATTGTTCTATTCTAAGTCTTAAAAGAAAATGTCAACCAAGATTTCCTAGAAAAGCTGTCCTTCAAACACACTGGTAAAATACAGCTTTTCCAAGATAAGAAGAACATGAAAGAATTTATGACTTCTAAGCCAGCACTAAAGAACTTACTTAAAGAAGTACTCCGTACAGAAGAAATAAAAAGCAAACCCCAGAGCTCATAAAATAACAAATCTCATTTGAAGAGTAGCTAAGCAAATGAGAAGCAGAACCTAATTAAACATTACCAGTAAACCAAAATGGAAGGAATTAGTAATCATCTCTCTATAAAAGCACTGAAAATAAAAGGTCATAACTCTCCAATTAGAAGACATAGGCTGACAGAATGGACTGAAAAATAATTCCTAACTACATGTTGTTTGCAAGAGACTCACCTTACAGGGAAAGACAGCTGTAGGCTGACCGTGAAAGGATGGAAATTAAAATGCCAAGCTAAAGGAACCCAATAACATGTGGGTTCCCTCATAACTGACAAAGCAGACTTCAAACCAAAATCAATCAGAAGAGACAATGAAGGTCATTTTGTATGGTGAAGAGAACAATCCAAAAAGCAAATGCAATGGTACTAAATATTTATGACTGTTATGATTTGAATGTGAGGTGTCCCCCAAAAGCCCACATGTGACAATTGTGGAAGGCTGGGGTGAAATGATTGGGTTGTGAAAGCCTTGACACAATCAGTAAGTTAATCTCCTTACCTATGAGGGATTTAACTCAACCGCAGGCTGGGAGGGTGTGGCTGGAGGAGGTGGGTTTTGGGGAACATATCTTTGGTGTATGTATTCTGTATCTGGCGTGGAATTTCTCTCAGCTCTTTCAGCTCTGCTCTGCTACCCAATGTGAAGCCTTTAGCTCCTGTTCCCTGGAGCCATGCTGTACAGCCTCATCTCCAACCCCAAGGAATGGAGCCAGCACTCTGGGGACTAAAACCTCCAAAACCATTAGCCCTCAAAATAAACTTTACCTCCTAAGAGAGCTCTTGTCAGTTCTGTTCATCAAAGCAACCAAAAGCTGACTAAAACAATGCCTCAAAGGTGAGTATAAATAATTGAATAAAAGAAACATTACTGAAATTGAAGCCGCAGCTAGATCCCAGTATATTAATACTGGGTGATTTCAGCATCTCATCATTAGACAGGTCATCCAGACATAAACTCAGTAAAGACACTTTTGACTTAAAATATTATAAATCAAAGGCACTTAACAGATATCTATAGAATATTTCATCCAACAACAGCTGAATACACTTTCTTTTCATCAGCTCATAGAAACTTCTAATCAGGCCTTATTCTAGGCCACAAAGCAAATACAAAATAATTGATATAATTCCTTTTAACTTGTCAGATCATAATGGAAAGAAATTAGAAACCAACATGACAAAACCCTACAGAAACTATGCAAACACATGGAGATTGAACAATACACTTTTAAATGATGAATGGGGGATAGAAGAAATCAGGGAAGAAAATTTTAAACTCTTAGACTCAAATGAGAATAGTGATACAATATAACAGAACCTCTGGGACACTCTGTAGGTAGTTGTAAGAGGAAAGTTTGTACCTATGAATGCCTACATAAAAAATAATAAAGATTACAAATGAACAACCTAATGATGCATCTCAAGGTCCTTGAAAAACAAGAAAAAAACAATTACAAAACCAATAAAAGGAAGAACATAATTAAGATCAGAGTCAAAATCAGTGAAATTGAGAATTTAAAAAAATGCAAAGGATCAATGAATCAAAGAGTTGATTCTTTGAAAAGATAAACAAGGTGAATTAACCAAAAGAAAAAGAGAAAAGACCCAAATTAATAAAATTAGAGATTTAGAAACAGGAGATCTCACCATAGACATCACAGAAATTCAGTGGTTCATTAGGGACTATTTTGAAAACTTCTATTCCAATAAATTGGAAATCTTAGAAGAAATGGATACATTTCTAGACACATACAATCTGCCAAAATTGAGTCAAGAATACATAGAAAGGGGGCTGGACCGGTGGCTCAGTGGGTACGGCGCTTGCCTGGCATGCGCAAGTACATGGGTTCAAACTCCAGCACCCATGTACACAACCAAGTGTCAGAGCAAAGAAAGCCAATGAAAAACTCAATAAAAATTGATTCTCTCTCTCTCTCTCTCTCTCTCTCTCACTGTCCTTCTCTCTTAAAAAAAAAAAAGAATACATAAGAAGCCTAACCAGATGAATAACTTGTAATGAGAAACAATAATAGAAAACCTTCCAACAAAGAAAAGCCAAGGACCAAATGGATTCTCGGCTAAAGTCTAGCAGACTTTTAAATAAGAACTAATGCCAATGCTCCTCAAATTACTCCATGGAATAGAAAGTGATGGAACACTTCCAAATTCATTCTATGAAGCCAGCATCATATTTATACCAAAAGCAGGTAAGTACACATCAAGGAAAGAAAACTATAGATCAAATTCCTGATGAAATCAGACACAATAATGCTTAATAAAATATTAACAAATCCTGTTCAGTAATATATTATGAAAATTCTACATTATGACCAAATTGATTTTATCCCATAAAAGCAAGGATGATTTAACATACATAAATCAATAAACATAATTAACCACATATATGGAATTAAGGACAAAAATCACTTAGCTATCTTAGTAAATGCAAAGAAGGCCTTTAACAAAATTCAGAACTTATTCATGATTAAAAAAAAAAATTGAAGAGAGGCTGGAGTGATGGCTCAGCAGCTAAGGCACTTGCCTCCCATGTGCAAGGATGCGGCTTCAAACCAAGCACCACGTACGCAACAAAGTGTCAGAGCAACGAAAGCCAAATGAAAAACTAAATAAAATTGATTCCTATCTCTCTCTCTCCCTCTGTCTAAAATTTAAAAAACTGAAGAAATTAGGGATAGAAGAAATTACCTCAACATGATAAATGCTATATATAAAACACAAAGCCAACATCATAGTAAATGGGAAAAAACTAAAAGCATTTTTTCTAAAAACAGGAAGAACACAAGGATGTCCACTCTTACCACTGCTATTTACTAATGCTAGAAATATTAGCCAGAGCAATTAGGCAAGAGAAGGAAATAAAAGGAATAAATATAGGAAAATAAAAAGTCAAATTTTCACTGTTTGCAGGTGATTAGATCCTATAATTAGAAGACCCAAAAATTTCCACCAAAAGACTATTACAGCTAATAAATAGATTTGACAAAGAAGCAGGTTAAAAAAAATCAACATAAAAAATCAATAACTTTCTTATATACCAACTATGAATCTGCTGGGAAAGAAATTAGGAAAATAATCACATTCACAACAGCCTAAAAATAAACAAACTAAGAATAAATCTAACCAAGGAAGTGAAAGTCCTCTACAATGAGAATTATTGAACACTGAAGAAATTGAGAAAAAAAAAAAAAAAGAAATCAGAAGACAGAAAGACCTCCCATGTTCATGGATGGGCATGGAAAGTCATACTATCATAAAAAATATACAGACTCAATTATAATCCCCTTCAAAATACCAATGACCTTCTTTACAAAACTAGAAAAAACAGACCCAGAATATCAATCCTAAGCAAAAAAAGTCAATGCCTGGCTTCAAATTACACTACAGAGGTATAGTAACAAAAATTGCATAGTATTAGCATAAAAACAGACACATAGACCAATGGTACAGAAGAAGCCAAGACAAACCCAAACATTTGCAGTAATCAGATCTTTGACAAATGTGCCAAAAAAAGTATATTGGAGAAAAGACAATCTTTTTAGCAAACAGTGCTTAGAAAACTGGTTATTGATATATAGAAGAATGAAACTATCCTTTCTCTCTCACACAGCACAAAAATCAACTCAAAATGGATCTAAGACCTAGAAATTAGACCAGAAAGTATGCAACTCCTAGAAGAAAATATAGGGTCAAATTCCAGCTGTTAGGCACAAGCAACAACTTCTCAATCAGACCCCTAAAGCTCAGGAAACAATGTCAAGAGTTAATTAAAAAAGGATAGCATCAAATTAAAAATCTTCAGTAAAGAAAACAATTAGGAATGTGAAAAACCCACAGAATGGGAGAAAATCTTTGCAAGCTACAGTTGTGATAGAGGATTACTATCTAGAATAAAGTAAAAACTTGACACTAAAACCCCAAACACCCAATTAATAAAAGGTCAAATGAATTAAACAGATACTTCTCAAAAAAGGAAATACCAATAACCAACAAATAAGTGAAAAAAAATGTTTAACATCATTAGCATTTAGGGAAATGCAAATCAAAACTACACTGAGATTTCATCTCACCCTAGTCACAATGGCAGTCATCAAGAATACAAGCAATCATAAATGTTAGAGAGGATTCAGAAAAAAAGGAACATCTGTACAGTTGGGGGGGATTCTAAATTAGTACAATCACAATGGAAATCAGTATGGATGTTTCTCAGAAGATGAGGCATGTAACCACCATATGACCCAGGTATTCCATTTCTTAGAATTTATCCTAAAGAATTAAAGTTATTATACTATAGTGATACATGCATACCTGTGTTATAAGCAGCATAATTCACAATAGCCAAACTCTGGAGTCAAACTAGGTGTCCATTAACAGACCAATGGAAAAGAAAATGCGGGCTATTTGCATAATGAAATTTTATTCAGCAATAAAGAAAAATGAAATTATGTCATTTGCAAGATAATGGATGGAATTTGAGAACATATTAAGCAAAATAAGTGAAATAAGTCAAATGCTGAAGGTCAAGGGTTGTATATTTTCTTTCATAAATGAAAGCTGAAGTGGAAAAAGGAAAAGGTGAAGGGCAGAGATCTAATGAAGATTAAAGGAGATCAGTAGAGAATAGGGATCAGGGGATGGGAGAAATGATGAAATGTTTGGGAGTGATCTTTGCCAAATTTTATTATTATATAGTGTGTATATATGAATATATAATAACAAAACCCATTATTATATACAACTATAATGTACCAATTAAAAAATGTGGAAAGAAAAAAGCTAGGATCATGCATAATAGTCCCATGTTTCCTCTGATTCTTTATACATTGTGAGAATAAGACCTAGAAAACAATGATATGAGAAGTGACATTATCGATCTTGGGGTCATATATTTAAAAATAGAATTTCTTGGCAAAAAAAAAATAAAAAAGTAAGCTTAAGTTTTATGTTTTAGCATTGTGACCACAAAGAGAGATTAAAAGCAGCAAAGAAAAACAAAAAGAAAAAAAGATTACCAGAGATGGGATACTAGCAGACATTATTAAATAGTATATCACCACGTGGAGGTTTGAGCAGGACTTCAGGAGTGGAGCAGACCCCACTTATGACCTTCCAGATTCTTTTCCATGTCACAGAAAAGAATTTAAGGATGCACCAGGTATGAATAGGAGAGCATGAGATTCTCTATAAAAGGGAAAGTATGTACTAGAGATTGGGAGTGTCAGCAATCTGAGTCACCTTGCCTTGGTTTGGGGTTTTGCCACGTACAGAGGGATGGTAGCTAGGGAGCTGAGTGAGAGGGGCAGCCAGGGCAGGGTAGCACAATTGCTGGCCAGTTTGCCTTGTGCTTGCATACTGACCTCTTATGTTCCAACCAGACTCCTTCTCTGTACCACATATCTCCTCAGCATCTTAAACCTCCACTCAAGGTGTGCGTCTTACCATTATAACGATGCTAACACTATTTTTCAGTAACCAAAGTCTTTAAGGTGCATGTTCTCTAAAAGAGTATTTTCTCCAGAAGTCTTGTGGCTATCTTGTGGTTTCTTTGCTTTTTCATGAGCCAATAGACCAAGTGTGGTCAAGGACACAGGCTCAAACATACTGAGTGAGCTGCACACTAGTTATTTGTTCTACATTGCAGCTCTTATGGGCATTTATCTTTGGTGACTCAGTGTTTCCTCTGTATCACCAAATTCCAATCTCAAGCAAAATGCTAAAGCAGTTACTCTAAAAGCAATAATGTAGCTTAATACATACCAAACAGACTAGTCCTGCAGATAATTGTAAAATCTGAGCAAAAGGTTTAAAAAAATGAACACACTGGGGATTGACAATAACAAAATCAAACTGGAAGAGATTTGATCCTTGACGAAAAAGAAGTACACAGGGTAAAATTCATATTTATGTGGACTTTTCCCTAAGAACACATCCAAGTCTATACAGTACTGACAAGTATAACTTAAGTAAAAAGGTACAATTTTTTTATATTTTATTTTACTTTATTCTGTTTTATTATATGTGGTGTCAAAATAATCTGTGGTTTCAAAATAAATGCATGTTAAGAAGGGACCCCATATATATGGATTCACAAAGGAAGAAGACACAAAGCTATCATCTAAAGTCCTTCTTGCCTGACTCCTGAATGACAAAGAGGTAAGGAAGACTTGAGGAAATATAAATGAACTCAAAGTGTGAAAAACTGAGCAGAGATTTTCCACTGTATGAGAATTTAGAGCCTGAGTCCTTCCACGTTAAAAACACCTTAGTAAGCATTTCAGACTTGCCATAAACCCTCAGTAACAAAAACATAAAAAGGAAAGCCTATTAGGGTCAATGTGATCAGGAAATAATTAAAGTTTCTGATTGAACAAAAAAGTAACACTTACTATGAGAAGATTTTAGAACCAAGAATCTATAATAAATCAATTTTGGGAGCTGTAACAATAGCTCAGCAGTAGAGTGCTTTCCTGGCATGCACAAGGACTCCAGTACCACATACACAACTAAGTGTTAGAAAAACAAAAAGCAAATGAAAAAATAAATAAAATTTATTTCTCTCTCTAAAAAATAAATAAATAATAAATCAGAATGTTCAGGAAAAATATTAGTGTATAATCAAATAAGAAAAATATGAACAACTTCATACATATACCTGGAGAAAGCTATCAATAAAAACAGGCATGATATGACTAAGAATTGGAATTAAGAGACAAGGAATTTATTATAAAGAGGCTCAATGTAGTAAACAAAAATATGCTTATAGTAATAAAAAAATAGGAAATCAGCACAGCAATGGAAACTAAAAAATGTAAAATCTAGAATAGAAACATTACTCTGCATCACAGGAAAACTGTCCTGGAAGGGCATAACATGCAGATTGAAGAGGAAAGAATTGGTAAATAAAGTTAAAGGAAGGTTAATAGAAATTATTTAGTCTAGAGAAATAAGAGTAAATAATAGCGATTAGGTTCTCAGCAACCTATGGAATTATATGCAGCACTCTAATGTATATGAAGTAGAGTTTTCAAAGGAAATGAAAGAAAAAAGAGGGTTAAAAATACATTCAAGCCAAATGTGGTGGTAAATGACCCCAATCCCAGCAGCTCAGGAGGCTGAGGTAGGAGGATAATGAGTTCATGGTTAGCCTGGGCAACTAACTTTAGCAAGGCCCTGTCTCAAACTGAAAAATAAAAAGGGCTGGGAATATCACTTAGTGGAAGAACAGCTCTGGGGCCAATCCCCTGTGCTGTGAAAAAACAAACAAAAAGGGACAAGTTACAAACAAGGAGGTAAATATATGGATGAGAGCTGGCTTCTCACCAGAAACAATGAAGGCCAGAAGACCAGAGTATATTTTTCTAAGTCTCGTAAAATATAAGGCAACCAAGAATTATTTTCTATCAAAAATATAAATCAAAAATCAAGGAAGAATATGTTCTTTTTAGATGAGTGAAAGTTGAGAGAATTCATCATAATCAGACCTGTTTTATAAAAAATCTGAAAAGAAGGTATAAAGGCTAAGGATAAATTTTCAATATGAGAGATGAATATACAGAAAAAAACTAGCAGTGAAAATGAACATATAATTAAATATAAAACCCAAAATTCTATTTTAATTTATTTAAAATACATGAATATTCAAAGCAAAAAATTATAACATTGCTGGATGTATGAGATATATAAATATAAAATGCTTGAAAACAAACAGAAAAGATAAGATGATAAAGTGGTACAATATTAACTGTAAGTAAACTTACAGTTAAATTAAGGATAAAATCCATAGAGTAACATCTAAAAATAATATAAAGATATATGTGTATATGTACCTTTGTACCAAGAATATACTTCAGTGCAAAACTCAAGAATTACAGCAAAGATTTTTATGCAAATATATTGCTTTTATAGCTTCTAAATCCATAAAAGCTATATGCATTTATCAAAGGCCAAATGGTAATTTATGAAGGTCACTACTATAAAATTAAGTAAAAGAAATCAAATCAGTTCCCAGAATCATTTTGCATTAAGATATTGAGTAAACTATTGTTTCAAAATTGTAGAAACTTGTTATATGATCTTTTACTATAAGTGACTTCAAGTGTGTGCTAAGGTTCTGTGAAGTCCTATACAAAACAACTCTATTACACTGCACCTTAATCTCTTCTACCCTTATCACTTATTATTCAGGACCATAAAACGAAAAGATTATTAAACTTGATTAAGAAAGCAAAACTGGACTGTAAGCTGCTCATAAGGAAGTCAATTTAAATACGAACTAGTAGGTTGAAGGAAAAAAGTATAAAAGATAAGACTTATGAATACTTATCATAATTAAAGTGGGGGCAGGAGTGGTGGCTCAGTGGTTACTGCGCTTGCCTGGCATGCGCATGGGGTTTCCAACCCCAGCACCATGCACGCAACGGTGTCAGAGCAACAAAAGCCACATGAAAAACTAAATAAAAATTGATTCTGTCTCTCTGTCTCTCTCTTTCACTGTCCTTCTGTCTATTGAAGAAAAAAATAAAAAAGAAAAGAAAGAAAGAAAATTAAATTGTCTACACAAAGCAGAGGGCAGGACAGGGGATACTGCCATAATTTAAGAGGAACATTTTATGGTAGTAAAAGAGTATATTCATGAAATACATAACTCTAAAATGTATACACAAACCACAATAAATCTTCAAATTTTAAGAATAAAAGAATGATAGTTGACATGACAGAAATAAATGATACAACAAAAATTAAGAATGTGAATAGTCCTATCTCTATCAAAGAAAACATACTTTTATCTAAAACCTCAATGCAGATGATTTCAATGATCATTTCTATCAGTATTTCATAAAGACAATAGGTAAAACTTACAAAAAATCCTTCATCAAACGAAAAATTTGTCAACTTGTTTTCTGAGACAGGCATAATCTTCATGCCAAAAACTGGCAAAAGAAAATGCTCTACATCACTAGCAATAAGAGAAATGCAAACCAAAACTTCGCTGAGATTTCACCTCACTCCGGTCAGAGTGGCAAAAATGAAGAATACAAACACTGACAGGTGCTGGAGGGGCTGTGGGAAAAGAGGAACACTGTCACATTGCTGGTGGGACTGCAAACTGGTACAGCCACTCTGGAAAGCAGTGTGAAGACTCCTCAAAAAATTAGGGCTGGGGGTTTGGGGATTTAGCTCAGTGGCAGAGCGCTTGCCTAGCATGTACAAGGTCCGGAGTTTGGTCCTCAGCCCTGAAAAAAAAAATTAAGGCTGGAAACACCTATCCCACTCCTGGGTATCTTCCCAAAAGAGCTAGAATCTGCTTAATATAGAGATACAGCTTCATCAATGTTTATAGCAGCTCAATTTACTATAGCTAAATTATGGAACCAACCCAGATGCCCCTCACTTGATGAGTGGATCCAAAAACTGTGTGGTACATATATACAATGGAATACTATTCAGCTATTAGAGAAAATGATATTATGGCATTTGCAGCCAAATGGATGGAGATGGAAAAAAATTTGCTAAGTGAAGTATCCCAAACTCAGAGACTCAAGGACCAAATGTTATCTTTCGTTTGTGGAAGCAAGGATATAAGCAGAATCAGTATGTTAGATGGCTAACCTAACAATTACCTCAGCATGTATGAGTTCTTATATGTTCATGGGGAACTGTGCTTAGGTTCCTGGGGGATGTAGGGAGGGGCATAGGGAGCGGGGAAGGGAATAGGAAGGACATCAAGGTCACCAGAGGGAGGTAGTATGGGAGAATCTAACCTGAGGGGAACCTCTGACTTCCACAAGAAGTCCAATTAACTTGGGGCTTAAGTAAAATGAAACATGGAACCATGGGGAACCCAAAGGGGGGAAACCATGGTCTGGCACCAATATTGGCTTGCTCTCTCATTACACTTTTTTTTTTTTTTCTCACTGCTCTGAATGGGGAGTTCAGGATCAAGGTGAAGGCAGGATTGGTTTCTTCTTAGGTCTCTCTTTTCCTTTTGTAAGGGTACTGCTTTCTCCTATGTGTGTATTTTTTTCATTTGCTGAAACCCAGCTCCTGAGGACACATGCGACTGAAATGGCTCCCGACACCCTACCCAGGGGTGTCACCTTGAGGTCTCGATGCCTCTTTGGACCGCCTGATGGGATAGGTCCGCCCTTGTGAACAGCTCGTGGTCCCCATTGCTGCATATGGAACTGCCACCTGCATGGGCTCTCTGCCCCTTGCTGACCTTTCCTGTCATTGGTCCCCATACTCTTTATAACTGCACGCACTTCCTCAGTAAACGAGTTTCAGCTGCGACTGGTCTCCCTGACATGTCTGATTGTCCTCCTTAGGGAGGGCTGGGAACAGGCGGTCAGCCGACCTGTGCCTCTCTTGGCCGCCTTGGTTGGGGCGCTTTTCTCCTTCTCCCCTGCGGGTCAGGGGGAACACAAGAGGCTAAAAACCCCAATAGCTCTACCACAAAATTACATCTCCAGCCCATGTTTCCTTTCAAAAGAACTTAACTGATGGACAAAAACATGGAAATTGTACACATTTATGTTGTAACATGTAATATTTTGATATACGTATAGATTGTGTACTGTTTAAATCAAGTAAAATACATTTGTATCCTAAACATCTATCATTTCATTTTGGTGTAAACTTTCAAAATCCTTTATTATAGCTTTTGGAATAGTATACCACATCATTATTATATATCATCACTCTACTGTGCAAGGGCCACAGTTTCTTGTTCCTTTATATCTGTAACTTCGTATCCATTGATCAACCTTTCCCTATCCCTCCCTGCCCTCTGCTCTTCCCAGCCTCTGGCAACCACCCTTCCCTTCTCAGCGTCTATGAGGTCAACCTTTTCAGATTCTGCATATGAGTGAGATCATGAAGTCCTTGTCTCCCTGTGCCTGACTTATTCCACTTAGCATCACACTGTCCAGTTCTATTCTTATTGATGTAAATGATAGGATTATAGGATTCCCTTCATTGTATGGCTGAATAGCATCCCATTATGCTTTATGTACCACATTTCTTTTATCCCCTCATCATTTGATGGACATTTGGATTGCTTCTACTTTTTGGCTATTGTGAGTAGCGCTGTAACAAACACAGGAGTACAGAATTCTCTTCAACAGACTTATTTCATTTCCTGTGCATACATGCCCAGTAGCAGATTTGCTGAATCATATGGTATTTCTATTTTTAATTTTTTGAGGAACATCCACACTGTGTTAAATGACAGCTGCAGTAATTGATATTCCTACCAACTATGTGCAAGTTTCCCTTTCTCCACATCCTCACCAACACATTATCTTTAATCTTTTTCACAATCACCATTCCCAATGCAATGAGGTAGTAACAAGTGATTTTCCTAAAACAAAACAAAAAACAAATTAACAAAGTTAGGAAGAGAGGGAACATTCATAAATGATAAGGGGTATCCATGAATCGCCTGTAGGTAGCATCACACATAATTTTAATATGACGTGTGAAACACTTTTCCCCCAAGCTTGGGGCAGTGGAAAGGCAGATTATTTTCTACTTTTTCTGTCTTTCCATCATTATTATAGCACAACTATCTAGTGGAACTATAATTTTTTAAAAAAGGTATGAAAATGATAAAGGAAAAAATAAATGTGTCTATATTTGCTAAGGGCCTGAGATTTTATGCAGAGATTTCTACAAAAACTACCAAAAATATGAGAACTGTGTTAGTTTGCTAGGGATGCAACGGCGAAATACCACAGACTGGATGGCTATTGACAATTATTTTCTCACTGCTCTGAATGGGGAGTTCAGGATCAAGGTGAAGGCAGGATTGGTTTCTTCTTAGGTCTCTCTTTTCCTTTTGTACGGGTACTGCTTTCTCCTATGTGTGTGTTTTTCTTGTTGTTTCATTTGTTTTTCTTTTGTGCCTCTGGTATCTGTTTGCCTAAATTTCTAAATTTCCTCTTCCTCTGGTTTTTGTTGTCCTTTGTTTTGTGGTTTTATCTTGCTTTGTTTTGGTTTTTGCTGGTATTTTGTTCGGTTTGGTTTTCTGTGCTGGGCATTGAGCCCAGGGACAGTCTACCACTGAGTTGCATTCCTACACCTTTTCTTTTTTAAAATCTTGCTAAGTTGCTGAGGCAGCCTCAAACTTCCAATCCTCCTGCTTTAGCCACCTGAGTAGCTGTGGGAGTGCAGGCATGTGCCACCAAATCCCTTTTAAATTTCATCTTCTTATAAAGATACCAGGCAGATTGGATTACAGCCCATCCTAATGGCCTCATTTTAAATGAATCACTTCTTCAAAGACTTTGTCTTGAAAGAACAGCCACAATTACAGGGCTTAGGTCTGCATCATGTGAATTTTAGGTAATACAACTCAGTCCACAATAAGAACTAATAAGTGAATTTTGCAATTTTGAAGGATACATAATCAATATATGAAATTCTAATGTATTTTATTTAATAGCTGTAAAAAAATACTCTACTCGAAATATCCTAGTCAGCCAAGGTCAAACAGAATGCAGGCTCTGAGCATAGATTGTGGCTTCTTCAGAGAATTTATGTTCACAGTATCATTCCACTTACGTAAAGTTGAATAGCAGAAAAAACACCATGGTAATAAAAATTAGAATAACATTTGCCTATTTGACAGTGATGGACTGGAAAGAGGATAAGGCAGTATTTGGCAGTGAGTTATATGTTCTATATCTTGCCTCATTACACAAATATAGACTTTTACAAAACTTGTAGAGTTGTACACTTAAGATCTCTGCATCCATTGTATGTAAATTTTAATTAAAATGTGTATAAAAATCAGAGTAACATAGTAGCAGCAATTTCCAGGAAGATGGGATATTGTAAAAATTTGGCAACAAGCTTTTAAGTCAAAGAAAATTGTAATGCCAGCTCTTGCTCTTACTGGCTGCGTGGCATTGAATGATTCATATAACATGCCTGTGCCTGTTATACTTTGCAGCAGGAAACTGAGGACAATAATACCAACCACGTAGAGTTTTCAGGAAGCTGAATACTACGGTATGTGGAAAAGCCTTAGAACTGTGACTAGCATACAGGGTGTGCTCAGAAAGTAGTAAAAATTATTATAGTTAAGCAGCAATAGATTTCTCTAAAGGTTTCATGCTTAGACTGAATTGTCTTCTACTCAGCAATGTAATACAATACGTGATATCCCTCTGCGCAGAGACACACAGAGGGAGACAGAGATGGATGAAGGATAAAAGAATATCACAGCAGATTAGCTCCTGCACTTAAGGCAGAATGCTTACATTAGCATAATTGAAGGAGACTAAGGAAGTCAGGCTTGTGTCAATAGGATATTGTGTGGATTAAATGAAGTGCAACATGAAAAATTACTTGGCCTGTTGCTTCGTGTTCAGTAAACCCTCAGCAAGCAGTCAAAATTAATTTATTAATATTCACACCCAACTTTTCCAAAGCACGAATGCTAATAAACATAAAAAAGCTTTCTAAAAACATTTTCTTATTCAGAAAATGCACTATATAAGCTATCCCCTTCACTTCAATTGGCTTGTACTCATTTTTTCCTTGGGTAATTTTTTGCAAGTCAATGCTCTTCTTAAGTGGTGACATTAAAAAATTTACCCCATCATATAAATCCATATATCTGAGTAAAAGATGTTTTTTCTTTAGTAGTTACTCTGTATTATTTATTCCATTTTAATTTCCCCAAAATCAAACTCCCATGTATGCCAAGCATTCTTCTCACTCTTCCAACTTGCTATTCTTAGTTTATCTAGATCTAAATGTACATGACAATGCTCAGATCTCGCCCAGTTTTAACTTGTTTTTGAATATTTATACATTGAAAACTTTGTCAAATAGCTTTACTAAATAGATACTGATTGATAGCCCTTAATATAATTATAATTGTATCTATTTGGAAGTGCTCCTCTTTTTAATGCTGCTTATTATAAGAATTATTTTAAATGTGGCATTTCAACGTAACTCCTTTTATCCACTCTCAACGAAATGATTAAATATAATATTCTTAGGTATCTTTGGTCAGTTTTGGAACATTCATAAAACAAATTTGTTGTCTCTGGATTATTAGTATCCTTATTCATTAGTATTTTTTTCTTTTAATATGTTTTTCAGTATGTTCATTTTATCTATTTTAATCATCAATAAAGTCTTTTTAAACAGGATCAGGAAAGAATCGAGTGAGGGTGAAGTGTTAAAAATCAATTACCAAAAGCTGGAGCAGTGGCTCAACACTTAGAGTGATTGCCTGACATGCGTGAGGACCCAGGTTCAAAACCCAGCACCACATATGTAACTAAGTGTTAGAGAAACAAAAACCAGATGAAAAAAATAAAACTATTCTTTCTCCCTACCCTCTCTTTAAAAAAATCAATTATAGTTTTACTGTTCATCCACAGACCTCTTAAATAATAGCAATGGAAAAAAATATAATACTGAGAAACCATCTCTATCAGAGTGTATTTTGAAGAATGACATTGGAAAATAAATAAATTTTGGATGCTCTCTGCTCAAAATAATTGAATAAGCAGAATTGTTAAGAAGGAAAATTCTTGATTGATAGAATGATAATTATACTAAAGCCTTACTTATTATTTAATATAACTATTTAGCAAAGTTTTCAGTGTTTAAAGCTAAATATATCTTCTCCATGACTATTTCCATTAAATTTAAGCCATCTCACTGTCTTGACTTTGGAGACATTTTTATTACATGAACAGTTAAGATAATGCAAGATATAATTAACATGGGTGTTACAAACAAACATAATAAGAAACAAGGATTTCTTGGGATACTAATTACCATTCTATTACATAGAGTGATTATATCTCTCGAGATTGCATTTACGCTAATATTTTTTAGAATTTTCTTTTTAAAAATGTTCTAAATATATGAGCTTTTATATACAAAAATAAAATTTAGCCTAGACCTTATAAAAATTCCACACCTTCCATTTTAATATAATCCAAATTAATTGCAGTTTTAAGATTTTTTTTAAACTTTGCTTGTCTCTTTCTTCCATTAATATATTGATTAATTTTAATTTTGCCTA
>PVKS010040006.1:0-16897 GCA_004027875.1 Aplodontia rufa | reverse complement strand
GAACGCTCTTAGGCCCTGCGATTCACTCCCACTGTGTGCGAGTTAAAAGAAGGCATCAGCTGTTGTCATGAATGGTTGGGGAAGGCACTTCAAGGACTTACATTTAAAAGCAGTGGTCTGGCTATTAAATTGAACAACAATATAACATGAAGTTCTGAGTGTTTTCCCCACCTAGAGAAAGCAGTCCAAATGGTGGCGCATCTCCAAGAGAGGGTGGGCTGTCCATGCCTGCAGATTGCAGGGCGGGCTGGCTGTCAGGTCCTCGGTGCTATCTGGCTAGGAAGGCTGCCACTCGAGTGGTAGCAACCACTTTGATGAAGTCTGAGCTCTCTTCACCCTGACTTCTCCCAGGTAGTCGCAGACCCTTTTGGAATCGTTGAGGTACTGGTGCCCCTTTGCTCCGTGTTTAGCACGGATCTTAAGACACCTGTGGCTTTTGGTGAAAAAGAGGGGACCGGGAACCTGAGCTCAAGGGCTCTTCTCAAGCAAAACTCTCTGTGAGGAAATAACAACCCTTGGACATGTTGGCTCCAGAGAGGCCACATAGCACCCTGCCCTGGTGGGTCTGGGTGAGGCCATGGGCAACACCAGAGCAGCAGATTCCCACAGGGTTTTGGTTACAGCTATGAAAGACTTCTGGAAACAACCGCCACAGGGTCACGCGCAGTACACAGCCCCATGTCTCTGCCGGGCAATCAAGAAGCAGACAGACTAGCAGATGTCAGGGGCTGGAAAATGGGCCGGCTGAAGATGCGCAGCCTGACTCCATAGAACGGGCCACAGGGGGAGGACAGCAAAGAAGTGGGACTCCTGGGAAGTGCCCCAGACACTGTGCGTAGAAGTGGCCTTTGTCCTGCCTGTTCACGAAGCAACTACAGCCAGTACCTTGTGTAGCAGGAGAGTGGCTCGAGGAAGGCAGGCTGTGTGACAATGGCGGTTGAACTCGCTGCACCCTTGGGGCCATCGGAGGGCTGAAGTTCAGCTTCATGCAAGAGGACACACGCAGGGCACTACTGCAGGCATGTGCTTGCAGGAAGGCCACACCATGGCCTCAAAATGTTTGCACTACATATGACATCCCTGCTGACGTGGACCACGTTTCTCGGGTGGCCCACCGAGAAACAACTAAAGACGGAAGGCAGATCCTTGGCTACGTGGACACGATGGTGTGACAGTCATCAAGGCCACCGAGGGACACAGCCACAGCACACACCGCAGTGACTGATTACGTCATGCAGATTCAATAGGGCGTAAGAAGACACCCACATTCCACAAACGAGAACACTGAATGGTTGACTGTCACTGCTGGAGCAGGACCTACCAGAGGGCCCCAGAGAGACTCAGCAATTAAGCCTGGATGGCATGGGTCCCTAGGTCCACAGGAAAAGGGACTAGGAAAAGACAGAACCAGAGCCTGGAGGTGGAGGATTGCGTTTTTCTTTTAGAGAAGAACCTGAGCTTCCTTGCGGTCTGTAGAAGCCCCCTGTTGGCCATCACTTCCTAGCAGAGACCCCAGGGACAAACAGAGCAAAAGCACAGGATGGTAAACCTGAGATGGGCCCAGGCTGGGACGGTCTCGCTCACGCTGATCGGGTGCTTGTGTGCTGTTGGCTTTAACAGCAACTTTTTAAAGTCTGTACACGTCATCCTGGAGGCTCATCTGTGACCACAGCGGGCAGTGCTGCAGACGCAGAACCAAACCGCATGCTCGGCCTGCAGTGAGCTGACTTTGTCGCCCCCTACTGGCCTCTGCGGCATCTACAGCCAGCCGTCTGCTGCAATGGACATGAATGGCGAGCTGGAGCTGTGCCCACCGCTCATGGACGCTGCTGACCAACTGCCCTGTGGACCAGACCTGAGATTCACCTTGTTTTAAGGACACCAATATATCTTCTGGTCGGTACGGGGACAAGTGAACGTGGCAGAGCCCATTCCAAGGTGCTCTGGGCTTGGCGGCTTGCACTGGCTGAGCACAACACCGAGAGGGAAAGACCCCTCTGCAGTAAAAGAAGCAAAGGAGTGACGTCTCTACCCTTCATAGACGTGGGATGCACGCCATCCACCAATGTCATCTAACAACTGTACTGAAAGACCGTGACTCCTTAGGATGGCAAAGGCAAATGGAACGTTCTGGAGATGTCCTTCCCCGCGGGGGTGGTTTTGGGCATGAGGCACCCATAGAAGGCCGTATTTGCCAGTCCACATGCTTTCTGCTTTATCTACGACCCCTACCCACTGGGATGTGACAACAGCTAGGCACAGAGCTGCCTGGTGGTTTGAGCCACCCTGGTGGTGAACGCTGACATTGGCTCCAGGCTGAGGCTTCAGCTCAACACACTCCTGCTGCCTTGCATAGTCCCCCAGAGCCAGAATGCTGCTCAGAGAAGAAGCTCTCCAAACTCCAGAGGGCGCGTCTGAACGGCGGCATGGGGAAACAGGGCTGTGCATGCACCCTGGATGGGCATCGTGGTGACTCCGTTTCAGACCCGTGTTGCCCCAGTAAAGGAGCACGGTGCTGCGTCTGCTGGGTTCCGACCTCAGCTGCGCGCGCACTCTCACCGCAGGGCTCCATGTAGCCTTCCTTGCTCCTTGTACAGTTGTGGGATTGGGTCACAATGTTAATCCTGAGGTGATGGGATTGTAAGGCAGTCAGGCATGTGGCAGGAGGGGCGTGTCACCCTTGGAGAAACGGAGGACAGGGAAACGGTGTTGTCCTTGCTCTTCCCAAGAACTGAGCCCAGTTAAGCGCACACTGGGAGCAAGCCTGGAACACTCCCGGCTTGCTGGGAACTAGGGCAAGCGCGCTGTGGGTAGGGAGCTGCTTTCTCGCATGCACACCAGGATCCAGGGGATGCTGGTCACACAGTAGGTAGAAGCAAGCTAAGCTGAGGCTGCCTCTGTAGTCTGAGCTGTAACCCACCATGCGGTGCCTAGCGCGGAGCACCGTACAGAGGGTGGCCATCTAGCCGCACGGACAGTGTCTGGCGGGAGCAGAGGCACTGTTTTCTGGCAACACGCTGGAGGCTCCGTGTGGCACGGGGTGCACCTTTCCAGGCCATCACCGCTGGCTCTTGGCTCTTCCCCGTGAGCATTTCTCAACACGTCTCACAGCCCAGCTCTGGTGTCTTTTGGGGGCTCTCAGCAACTTGACCCCGCTTAGCACAACTGGGCTGCAGGTGGCAGAAAAATATATTCAGGTTGGAATGGAAGACATAACGCTGTTCTCAGATGCCACTCACATACACAGAAAATCTTAAGTGAGCTGTTTTTAAAAAGATATGAAACGCAAGTGAATTTAGCAAGGTCACGAGATACAGGGACAGGATTCAACCTTTGGGGAAAGGGACGGCTGGTGCCTCCGTGAGGAGGGTCAATGTCCTCATGCCCCTCCTCACGAGGGAGGGCTCCCCAGCTCCTAAATTGTGCGCCTCGAACCACACTGAGTTTTGAACCTGAGTCAGGCGGAGTCCCCAGTTCCACCGTGTGCTTTCTTCTCCCCCTGCCTGCGAGCCCCCTTACACGCACGCAAGCACACACTTGCACACTAAGGGCCAGAGCTGGGTCTCGGGTTGCTGCTCCAATCCACCTGCTTTGAAGATGGGAAGGCAGAAGCCCCAGCCGATAGGAAGTGTTCTCCCTCTCACCAACACCTGAAACTCGCACCTCTGTGGCTAAGCAAGGGACAGCACACACGCATCTGGTCCTCAAGCTCTCTCCTCCGACCCCTCATTGCAATGCCTGCCCGATCCCTAACTCCCCAAGTCCCCAAGGCAAGCCGCCACCTCCAGCTCCCTGTCCCTTCTCTCCTGGACTCCCTGGGGGCCCTCAGCCCTCAGCCCTCAGCCCTCCCTGGGAGCCAGGCCCTACCTCTGCGTGGGGACAGTCCAGCCTCCTTCGGGAGCCGAGGGCTGCCTGTTTGTTTATGCCGCAGTGAGGAAAGCAGAAGCAGGAAGGGGAAGTGCAAAGGCCCTTTCGAGAGCACCGCGCTGCTCCGCAGAACTGTGCACACCCAGAACTGTGCACACCCAGACGGCATCACTCACTTTGCAGCTCATCCGCTCTGCTTCTCTGCAAACCCCGGGGCCTGCTTCACATCTCTGCTCCAATCTCCTCCTTTCAGGCCTCCCTGACCCCGCCCCATGCGAGTTGAGGTGGCTGCAAATGACAGAGCAGATGAGCGTCCAGAGCCGCTCCAACCTGGGAGGACCACCACCCCTTGCATTGCTTAGCGGGTGACCCTGTGCAAATGACATCACATAGCTGACTTCTCCAAGCCTGGACGTCCCACCTTCTGGGTGGAGAGAATCATTTATGAAGCTCAGAGGGATTTTCAAAGGAACAAATGAAATAACACTCGTCACGTGATAACCTGCAAAGGGAGTCAGCTGAAGTGACTTTTGTTCCCCTTGGGCCCCATTCTGCCCTGAGCTTTGTTCCCACGCCGTCCTCTGGTGTTCATGCTGTCCCTCCTCCCTGTGCACACACACACCCCTGGTTCCCATCTCTCTCTTACCCCTGAAAGCGCCTGGTCAGTCAGCACTCAGGACTGAGGGATGCGTGAGTGACTCCAGAGCACATCTCCCTCCCACGTCTCTCTGGTTCTATCCAGCCAGGCGCAGGGCTTTGCACAGGAGCTGGGGGATCTCATGTGGTAACATTGGGCACAGTGTGCACGCCACAGGGTGGGCACCCTGAGTGCTGATGCTCACAAAATACTTGGGTCCTCCCTTCCCTTTCTACCTTTGTCCTATGTGGGAAAAAGGCCAGGAAGAAGGAGAGGAGGCTGAGGCAGGAGGATCACAAATTTGAGGCTAGCCTAGGCAAAACTAGAGAGACCCTGTATTAAAATAAATATAGCCCTGGAGTTCAGTGGTAGAGCCCTTGCCTGGCATGCCCCAGGACTCAGGTTCGAACCCCAGCACCACACGCACAACTATGTGTAGGAAAAACAAAAACCAGATGAAAATCTAAATAAAACTGATTCTCTTTCTCTCTGTCACTCTCTTTGAAAGAATACATACACACATGCATACAAAAGGGCTGAGGATGTAGCTCAGTGGTAGAGCACCCCAGGGTTAAATCCACAATACTACCCCCTACACACACACACACACACACACACTCACACAGAAAGAAAAAAGAAAGAAAATTATCTTTTAATAAAGATATTAATATACTGAGCTTATGGGAACCTTGTAGAAAGTTTGGATTCTATGAGAAGCGTAAGTTTGGGGCAAGCATTCCCTGCCACCAGTTCTGGGAGGCGTGAAGACACCTGCAGTCTCCCATTGGAGATCAACATCTCAGCTCTGTCACTGTCTGGCTGTGTGGCCTTGGTCATGGTACTTAACCACTCCTATGCCACCTGGATGCTGTCCCTGACCTTTCTGTGTTTAGCAGAACATTATTTGGATAAAAGTTCCTGGTAATTTGTTTGCACTTCAGATCAATGGCTCGGGGAGATGCTCAAAGCCTTCATGTTCAGCTTCTGAGAATGCCTGGGAGCCCACAGCAAGCATTCCCATGGTGCTCTGTTCACATCTTAGCCCCCGAGACTCAAACCTCAGAACTGCTTTCCTGCGAGTTCTTGTAGAATCTGCAGTTCGGAGGTTTGGATAACAAGCAAAACATGTCCGGGGTGACTCATTTGTCATCAGTAGTGACTCCCTTTTTTCTCCTCGTTGGCTCCGCGGTGTCTGGTCCACAGATGTTTGATTGTCACTGCTATTTGTTTTGAACTCTTTTGTTCTTGGGAAAATTGGATGTGACAAAGTTGAAATCTCGTTTCTGACATATTCCTTCTGAGATACAGAGAATTCTCAAATACAACTTTAACCCATGGCCCAAAGGGAATTAAGTCACTAAACAAAAAATAACATGGAGTTCTTACAAGGATTTTATTCAAGGAATGTTTCTTCTTTAAGCATTAAATGACTTCTCTAAGCAATAAAAGGTCTACAAAGATTAGATTTATGATAGAAATAATTCTCTGTTACTCTGCCTTGGACTGTTATTTACATTTTGAACACTAATGCAAAGTAGACGGACCAACCACCATAGACGGAAGACATTGGGAGGCAGGAAAGAGGCTGCAGAATAGGACCGCACGGAGTGAGACTGACTGGGGACTTTTGGGCAGAAGCAGGGTCTAGGGTGGCAGCAAGACTGGATCCATGTACCTGGGGTCAAAGGAACAAAGATATAGGGGACAAAGGGGGCTTTTATCCAACCCAGATTGTACCTGATTTGTACCCAGTTAACATCAACGGTGCCAGGCGTCCAGCTGTGAAGGCCCACACAGCTCTCTAGTGCTTACTTTATGTAGATCGTGCCAGGAGACCATGCAGGACAAAGGGGCCAAGGTTACTCAGGGGCAGTGGTGGCAGTAATGGCTTAGATGGCTGCAGTCCAGTCAAGCTGGACCCCTATAAATATCTCCCTAACCTTATCAAGTAAATATGCTCTCTTATGTTTGAATTAATGATCAGCCCATTTCCCTATCCAACTATTTAAGTTCTTAATTATGGCTTGTCTTCATAAAGTTAATTGCTTTCTCAATCATTAATTATTGTAGCGTTTAGCTCTTGACATAATAAATACGTGTTTACAACTGACTGCTTCAATGTTAGCCCCCAAAAGTACATAAGCCAAAAAAAAATGCGTAGGCAAATTCACCATGAGGAGGAAGAAGAGACGTGAAGGGCTCCCCGCGCCATACGTGGGGCTGGAGTGATGGCTCAGCAGGTAGGGCGCTTGCCCAGCACGCACAAGGACCTGGGTTTGAACCCCAGCACCACATAAACAACTAAGTGTTGGAAAAATCAAAACGAGATGAAAAAAATAAAGTTTCTTTAAATAAATAAATAAACATGCTCGTGTGGAGAGGAATAGACAGTGACAAGTGGGGAGGTGGAAGGTGCCGCAGAGGCCGGGAGCTGGACCTGGGAGGTCGTCTTGGAGCCGTGAAGGGCTCTGGGAGGCTGGCAAGGATCTCTCTTCCGTCTGGGGGACAAGTGCTTGGATATTTACCTAAATATTTATTTAAGCCAAACAAATGTCATGTGTTTGGGATACTTTTGTTGTATTTAACAATAAAACAGATTTTCAAAAAGGATAAAATCACAATCTGGAAATTTACAAAAAGCCTGGGACAGAATACCCAGCACCGAAGCACCTTCTAGTATGAATTCCTCGTCAGTCGGTCTTTCTTTCTTGCGCTGGTGCGTCTCTCAGTAGAGGCGTCTGAGCCTCCTACTCAGGAGCATGCAAGCAACGTGCCCTCACGCCTCTGTCCCCCAGCCCCGCCATGACAGTGCCCCACCGCATCCTGTGTGCCCTGTGCCGTGGCTCCCACCGCGATGAATTAAAATCCCCTTTGGTGCAGCTGCATCCCCCACCACACTGCACGCGTGGGAGTGGGGTCCGCGGGTCTCATCCATCTCCCCATCCTCAAGCCTCGCAGTCAATCAGCTTTAACCTCAGCATCCTTTTCCGCACCAGCCTGGGCAACTTCGACTTGATCGATAAAGTAAAATAAAATCCTGGAGTTGTAGCTCGGTGATAGAGCACTTGCCTGGCATGTGAGGCCCTGGGTTCAATGTCCAGCACCACCACACACACACCAAAAAAAAAAAAAGAAAGAAAGAAAAAGAAAAGGGAAGAGAAGTGCACAAGGAGGCAGCGCTCAACCCTTCCACCTTCCCAAGCCCAACCCCAAGGCATCCGTTTCCCAGCCACCGTCTCCTGATCCTTCTTGACACCAAAGCTGAGCTGCCGTCCATCCCTCCCGTAGCCCTCATCCCATCAACCGATGCCCTCTATTTCTTTTATCTCCTAAGTTTCTGGTCTGTTTCTTTGGATTTAAAAACATAGCCAAATCTTTTTCCATCTTAAAAAAAAAATAAAAGTGCACCCCACCCTCCCAAACCGGAAGCCTTTTCTCAAAGGAGGTCAAGAAGGCCAGGGAGACACCAGCAGCTGACAGGGGTCACAGGAAGGGGAAGCATTTGCCGTGCACTTGCAGGTGAGGACATAGGGTAGAGGCCCAGGGGTGAGGAATGTGGCAGCCCTCCTGCTCCTACAGGGGTGGGGCAGGAAATGCCAGCCTCCACCATCGGACCTCACAGCTGGCAGCCAGGCCGGGAAAGATCCTGCTCTGCCTGCCACTAAGCTGTGTGACCCCTAACAAGTTACTTCCCCTGACTCTTAATGGGAAAAATGATAGCTGTGTCCCTACCTCATTAAGTCACTGTGAAGAGTAAGTCACCCTTCCACCTGGGGGCCCCTGGAGGGGACAAGGGGCCCAGGAGGAAAGGGATTCTGTGTCTGTTGTCCAGTGAGGGTGCATAGAGCCTGGAGGAGCAGCCTCCCTTCTCCAACAAGGTGCAGGGCCACTAGGCTGGAGCAGGGAGGCCACCCCAGCCTTGGGCTAGTGTCCAGGAGCTGGGCAGGGGAGGGAACTCTCCAGAGCCCTTCCAGGATAGCACCCCTGATCCCTGGGGGCTGGGCCTGCGGTCCACATCCCCTGCCTCCCCAAACCTGGAAGCATCTCATGGAGATGTTTCACACCCACAGCCTCCCTACCACACCCAGGACATCCATAGTACCCAAAGAGACCAGTGGCCTGGGTAGAGGAGCACCTGTCAGTCCTTTCATCCTGAGCTAGGAACAGACGGGAGAGCCACAGCACCATTACCAAAAAAATAAAAATAAAAATAAAAAACCATGAGATTTGCCAGTAAGACTCTGAAAGTCCTTAGACTTACATTTTTATAAACACTAAAGTGAAAGATAAAAGACAAACAGCCTATAAGGCACAAGCAAATGCCTGCTTCCCAAATAATGGGCTAATACAACACACTTCCTGTCCCTGATTTGCTGAAAACTCATCAGTTTTAACCAAATACTAAAAAATTCCTCTGGTGTAGTAAGGAAACTTGTAATATGCACAAAAGATTACTGGCTGTCTCCAGGGAGAAATTACAAGTTATTGCAAGCACAGCCGTGCTGGCAGGGGGAGATCTGCTTCGACTTTTACTGCCTTTCTGCTATTTTACAGTTCTGCAAATTGCGCAAGGCTGACAGCAATGGGAAATACTCCTTGTCTACAGACGTGCAGCGAACCCTGCTCCGTGAGAGATGAGCGCCCCCCAGCCTCACACCCCTCCTGGACCCAGCTCATTTCAACGTTCCCAGCCTGCAGGTGGAATGTGTCTGTTTTTTGGGCTTAACTTGCATTGGATGTAACATCGGCTTGGTTCCCTCGTTAATAATGAACTGAATAAAATCTTCAACATGTGTCCCTTCTATATCTGCTTTTATCCGTTTTAAAGATTTATCGTTGAACAGCATTTGGTACAGGACCAGATGTAAAAATGTGATGTGCCCTGCACAGTGGGGCAGGGATCTCAGAGGTGGATCCAGCCCAGGGAAGCAGCCTGGTGTGGCACTGATGACTGAGGGTTGGGTCCTGCCACCACAGCCACCAATATGAGCCCTTTCCTCGATCGCCTTAAGGGGACCTGGACGGGGTTGGTCACCCAGGGCTGTTCTGTCGATTGCTTCCACCACCTTGATGGTGGTGATGGGGTGTCCTGCCCCCAGGGGACCAGGAGCTGACCCTGCGTATGTCCCCATCTAACCCCAGCCTTGCCTCCTGGGCCTGCTGCTGTGAGTCAGAGCCACACCAGAGGCCCCCTTTCCAACCTCTCAAGACACGCGCTTACCACTTCCTGTCTCATTCTGAACTATCACTTCCAAAGAATCAAGCCATGGAAAGTTCCAGACTGACCACAGTCCAGAGGAAAGCAGGTTCTCGGCCTGCCCCGTCCTACACCACATTCACAACTAGAAACTCGGGACAAGAAGCTGGGCACCCCGTCGGATGCAGAAGGTCCTTGTAAAACGCAGCGATGGAGGGTGTTCAGCCTCCCATAAAACCAGCTCCCCGTGCTGTGCAGGCCCCAAGCCCATCCTGCCCTCTCAGCCTGGGTGCTCCCTCGACACCTCCACCCTAAGTGCCCGTGGTCAGAGGCGTCCCCATGCCTCAAGCCACACTCCCAGGACCTGTCTTTCCAGGCCTCTCCTGTCTCAGTGCTGACCTGTCTGCCCTCTGCTCCTGGGTCCTCCTCTCCTGGAGACTGAGCTCTGTGCTCCTGCCCTTCCTGGACACCCTGGAGCCCGCATCCTGTGTCCTGGGTGTGAGCCCAGCTTCCCACTGAAGCCTGCTGCTGGGGCCCCTGATTCCAGCTGCTCTGATCAGCGTTATGTGCAAGGACATCTTCCCCCTTGATAGCAGCTGGTTTCTCTGCTTCCAACCTCTGCATATGCAGTTTCTAGATCATATTTCTCCTCAATATTAATAGGTAAAATTTGAAAACTAAAAAAAAAAAGGGGGGGGGAAAGAAAGTACCAACTTCTTATTTCTGAATTAAGAACAATTGAAAAAGAAACTATCACTATCGACATCACTTCCTCCTTTTAAAAAGAATTTTCCTTCCTCGGCCAGGTCTCACTATGTTGCCCAGGCTAGTCTCAAACTCCTGGGATTCTCATTACACAAAAGACGACCGTGAAAACATCCTAAGTCAATCCTGGTGTCCACAGTGGCTTCGGGGACCTCACCACAGGGTCCTATATGCTGCCCTGACAGGTTTGAGAGAGAGGTACTGACTCGGGCCAGCTGGGGTCTGACATACGGAAAGAGCACTGCTCCCAAGCAGTCTCCTAATGGCATTTGCCTTGGTGAATTCAGGATATGATCCAAATCCGGTCCCTCTCTGAGCCGACTCCAGGAAGCCGGCTCCATTCCCTAATCTTTCAAACGTGAGTTCTTTTGTCCTAAAATTCCAACAGGAGAGCTGGACTGTGGAGCTGCCCAGTCCAGCATGCCCTCAGCCTGTGGCGACTCTTGCTGGGAAGCTACTCACTGAAGCCAGATGTGGGGGCTGGGCAGCCAGTGTGGGGTGGCACCAGACTCTCACAGGGACAAGGGCCCATCACACTGAGCAGTGGCAGGCAGGGCAGGACGGTCCTTTCCCTGAGGGGGCTGGAGGCCTCTGCTGCTCCTTGTGTGCTAGGGGCCCAGGTGAGGAAGGCCTCCCTCCTCCAGGCAGAGGGCAAATGGTTCCTTTTGATCCCCGTGAAATGGCACCGAAGGACAGAGACGCGTCACAGAATCTCTCTATTTTTTATTCGTGACATTGCCAGGCACAGGGCACACATTCTGCACTGTTTCCAGCCTGCTTGAAGGTGGGATTCCTCAAGCCCTGGGCCGCCGGAGAGCCCCTCCAGGCCTACTCTCCTTCCGACGGCGCCCACACCCGGGCCTTGCCCATGGCCACTGGAGCCCAGAGCAGCCAGACAGAGATGGCACCAGGGCCCCCCATGGCCAATCACAACATTCTTTTCTCTACTTAGGATCTAATTTTTAAGAGAAGTATATCCACATCCAGATGGCAAGCAGGGGGACTCCAAGCTCAGAGGGGCCAGAACCCAACTGCAGGAGGCGGCTGGAACCTCAGCCAGGGCGCCTTCCTTCCCGTTAGACACAAGCCAGGTGCTCCTGAAGGGACCTGGGATCTCAAAGAGCCTAATTAAAAAAAAAAAAAAAACAAATAGAAGAAATAGCCTGAAGATTAACAGGAAGGGAGGGAGGAAATAGAGAGGGAAGGAGGGGTGAGGGAGGAAAGCAAGAAAAGGGAGGAAGGAGAAAGAGAAAGAAAGGAGGAAGAATGAAAAAGGAAGGAAGGAGACCAAGAGAGGAAGGAAGAAAAGAGAAAGAAAGAAAGAAAAAAGAAGAAAGACACAGAGAAAAAGCAAGCGGGAGAGGGAGGGAGGGAGGGAATTACTCCCTTTTTCCGGAGGGAGAAGTCCTGAGGCTTTGGGTATCATGAGATCTTGGTTTCAGTGTGCACCAGAGACAACTCAGACAGCTCCGCTGTGTTCTACTGAAATACTTCTCTAATTCCACGGCTACGCCACCCTTTCCAATTGCTATGACTTAGAGTTTTGGTATCCTCTCTCATTACTCTTCTTGTTCAGTATTTTATTGGATATTCTTGTGCGATCACTCTTCCAAATCATCTTTATAATCCATTCATCAAGTCATGATGTGCATCAGCAAGTGTGCATGTGCACACGTGTGTGTGTTTCTCTTTTTTATGGCTGATTTTATTCCAACTGAGTATATTAGTGGAAGGGAGAGAAACTGATATTTTTTTTTTGCAAAGAGTTTATAATCCAGCTCCTTCCTGATGTTTTGTTGAATAATTCTTAATTAAAATTGGTAGCTGTCCTAGATGTACAGTCACATGAGCTTTCTCCTGACCGTAATGACTGTCTTCCGTTTTTAATGTTTCTCTTTATTATTGTTCCTGGCCAGTCTTCGAAACAGTGTTGGCTAACATTTCGCAGCACCTGCACTGTCTCCCCTGAGATTGAGAGGGAGTGATGGATGTTTCCCCGTTCTTGAGACTTCCTGTTGATTTCTGAAAACCCACTCAAGGCAGGGTTCACCTCTCCAGGGTCCATGACCAGGGAGATGTCTCCAAATGGCCTTGTGAAACGTTTAATAACAAACCTCAGGCTGAGACTCCACCGTAAGGCTCCCGTGGTTGGACCCCAGTGGCAGTTGACCAAGGGCCTCAGTGTTCCTTGCAGGTTCCCTAAACTGCACACAGGCTTCCTGCCAACTCTGAACCCTGACCGCCCTTAAGATAACTTGCCATTATGATTTCTTCCTCTGTCCCTTTGAGATAGAGGTGCATATTTTAAAAACCTGTTGGTAGTTCCCTACCCAGGACTGTCTTCCCGAGGACCGGGGCGCCATCCCTCTGCTTCATCATCACTGATGAAGATCGCGCCCGTCTTGCCCAGACCCTGAGGGAGGGCAGGAGCCTAACTTCCAGGGGCTCCTTTCTTCAAGTTGTAAAACTACATCGAGTCACAAAGATAGGAGGAAAACCTTGCTTTTCCTTGGGGTAAACCCAGTTAGCAAACACAGGTGGCCCATGACCTTCCTCTCTCCCCAGTGCTCTAAACTCCTCCCACCCCTCCTGCAGAGTTGAGTTCCATCTTGGTTCTCCTCTCTGCTCAGAGGCCTTGACTCAAGTCTTCCTGGTCTGCTAACTTTGACGCAATTTTTGCTTGGACAATTCCCAGCTTGGTGACAGGAAACTGACACAGTCCCTGGGAACCCTGAATGAGGGGGACAACGGCCTTGGGGACTTGTAATGTACAGAAGATTCATTTACAGGCTCTCCTTTGATCCATTGTGCCCACTGATTTCCTAACTTGGCATTTATCATTGGAATGAGTTCTACTTGGTCATAGATTCCTTTAAAAATATGGCTGGATTTGATTTGCCTATATTTCATGGATGATTTTACATCTGCATTTTAAGTAAGGGTAGGCAATAGATCTCTTTTTGTATTACTCTGATCAGCTTTGGGGGACATGGAAGAAAAAGTTAGAAATAAAAATGATAAAAAGCATTGCTTTACATGTTGGCTTTCAATATTTAAAACCCATCAGATATCATATATTTGAAAATTCCAGTAGACAGTAGTAGAAGGATTTCTTTTTTATTTTAATTGGTACATGAAGACTGTGCGTATTTGTAGAGTATGGTACGATATTTTGGTGCATGAATGCAATGTGTAATGCTCAAAGTAATTAGTATGACCACCACATCGAACATTTATCATTTCTTTATCAGACTCTCACAAAATCCTTATTTCTAGCTATTTCGAAATAGACAATAAATCATTGTGGAAGAGCGTCAACTCACGGTGCAATAGAACAGAACTTTTTCTTCCCATCTTACTGTATTTTTTCTTCTCTTTCTTTTTCCAAAGAGAGAGAGACAGTGAGAGAGACAGAAAGAGAGAATCAATTTTATTTTTTAACATGGCTTTCATTGCTCTGACACTTCATCGTGCACGTGGGTGCTGGGGTTCAAACCCGAGTCCTCCCACTTGCCAGGCAAGTGTGGTAACAACTGAGCCACTGCTCCAGCCCCATCTTACTGTATTTTGAGCCCCATAACCACCCTCTGTCCACCCCCACTCCATCCACTGTGTTCCCAGCCTATGATAGAGACCACACGCCCCTCTGCTTATATGAGATCAACTTCTGTGGATGAGGGAGAAGGCGTCGAATCTGTTTTCTGGTTATTTCATGTAGCATGATGTCCCCGAGCCTGGATGCCTCTCTTACCGCTGCAATCATCCACGGAGCTACTAAGAGTCTCTGAGGATCCCGAGTCTTTAAGAAATTTGCTAAACTTCCAGTTGAATCGTTTGTGTATACTGACATAATGTTGGGAGCTATCATCAATTTTCATGAGGTATGTAATTTAGCCTGAGTGATGTTCCACGAGCATTTGAGACAACTAAATTATTCAGAGCCTTAATATGTGTCACTAAGAATAAATGAACGTGTTTATTAGCATCAGAGGCTGTCTTGTCTCCCCACCCTCCAGAGGCTGGAGTTTGAGTTCCAGCAAAGCAAACACAGGTCAAGTTTGGGGCTCGCCTGGGCTTTGGCTGCAGCCCACCCACCAGCCAGGCTCCCCGGAGCAGTTCTACGATGACCTTTCCCCAGTCCCAGGCTCTCTTTCTAAAAGGGGCTGCGTGCTTGCTCCTCGCACTGTGGGACGGGCCAGCCGCACTGAACACGCGGGCAAGATTTCCTCCCACCTCAACCTTTCTAATGATGTCGTTTAAATACCACCGGGATTATCTGTTATTTAAAAGTAATTTGCCCTCTACGAACTTAAAATTTTAAATGAGCTTAAAAACTTAAAAGAGCTTGCCTGTTCAGCTGTGGAGGCCTGATGCATTTATAAGTGGTTAATTATTTTTTTAAAAAAAACTTTTCTGGGGCTGGAGCAGTGGCTCAGCGGTTTCGGCGCTTGCCTGGCAGGCACGAGGACCCAGGTTCAAACCCCAGCACCACATACACAACTGAGTGTTGGAGCAACTAAGGCCATGTGAAAAACTAAATAAAGCTTTTTCTCTCTTTCTCTGTCTCTCTCACTGTCCCTCTCTCTTTAAAAAAAAAAAAACTTTTCTATTTTTTCTATGATATTTCTGGTTTGTTTGTTTTTTTTTTCATTTAGAGGAGACTGTTGGTTTCTAAAACACTCCTTTTCTACACCACAGCTGGCATTCGCCTCTCGTGGGTCAGTGTCCAACGAAAATGCTTGGTTAGATTTTACAGGTTAATTGTGCGTTTCATTTAGATCTTCCGAATATTGGTATAAAACTTCATAGTGTGTTTTTTCACTCTGCTGTTGATTTTCACTATCCCAAAGGCAATATATAGTTTTTTTTAAAGAGAGAGGGAGAGGAACAAAGGGAATCGATTTTATTGAGTTTTTCACGTGGCTTTCGTTGCTCTGACACTTCGTTGCGTAAGTGGTGCTGGGGTTCTAATCCGCATCCTAGCGCATGCCAGGCAAGCGCCGTAACCACTGAACCACTGCTCCAGCCTCCAGCATATGCTTTTAATTTACTCTTCATGTGCTCGTGTTTTCTTTAGCTTGGCATGGAGGGGCTCAACTGATATCGGGGCGATCAGGAAGCTGAGGAAGGAGGCTGGCAAGTTGGAGACCAGCCTGGGCAACAAGCAAGACCATGTCTCAAAATAGCAAACGGCTGGAGATGTAGCTCAGTGACAAAAAGCTTGCCTCGTAAGTGCAAGGCCCTGGGTTCAGTCCCCAGGCCCACACACACATCTGCACAGGGAAAGGAAGCACGAGGCTTGTCAAACCCTCTACAAGCAACGCGTGATGGAAGCGTGCACGCTTACACTGGCCCCGTGCAAAGGTCTTCTAATCCAGGGGCGGAGTCAGACCTGGCTATAACTTCATGGGCGTTACTACGTCACCTTGCTGGGTCCTTATGGCAATCCTGGGGAGCACTCACTAAGTGGAACTAAACTCAGGATTGCATGGCCGTGAGCGACCCTGGGGGGGGGCTTGCAGCTTGATTTGCCTGGCTTAGCCCCATGGTTACAGGTAGGGAAACTGGAGTGTGACAGGTTGGTCCTGAGAACGGGGAAAGCAGGGAGGGTCCACTGTGACTGATCTTAGGTGGCCCAAGTGAAGGAGAGGCAGGCACGGACGTGCCTGAGCAGAGGGCTCTTTCACTCCATGGAGAAAGGAAGGAGAGTGAAGGAAGAGGGTGGGCGCATTCTGGGGGTGGGTGTGTTGTGGAGAGGTGCTCCTGCTCCTGCTCCCGAAGATGTCATGGCACAGGGCTGGAGAGGTGGCTCAGCAGAGAGCCCTTGCCTGGCAGGCGCGAGGACCCGGGTTCAAACCCCAGCACCACATACACAAGTAAGTGTTGGAGAAACAAAACTCCAATAAATAAATAAAATTGATCTCCTCCTTAAAAAAAAAAAAAGATGTCATGATAAGTGTGGCCCGCAGAGGATCACTGTATTACACAAGAGTTCTCCCTGGAAAACAACAGAGCAATGTCACGCTGAACGAAAAAAATTGAGACTATACATAAGTAGGTAGTCTACAGAAGAAACACAAATCATCAATAAAATGTACCAGAACATGACTCATTAAAAATGTACCAGATCACGACTCTCATTTGCCTTATTTCCCTGGCCACCCCACTCCTGGTCAGGCAAAAGCTTCTGGTGGTTCAAAAATTGTTTTTAGTATAAAACTCCGTGAGAGTCATGTTCTGATGGTGATTCAGCATGAGCACATGAAGCAGGGTTCGGTCAGGAAAACAAGCCATCTATGCATTACGAGCGTGAAGGAGTAACTGTGGGTCTTGGGGTTGACGATATTTTTGTCAGAGCAGAGAAGGCAGACAGGAGACACTAGAGCAAAGATCTCAAACCACATGGCTGGTTCTGGAGTTTTCGGGAAGCC
>PVKS010040005.1:0-16891 GCA_004027875.1 Aplodontia rufa | reverse complement strand
CTCCCTTCCTTCCTCCCTCCCTCCCTCCCTCTCTTCCTCCCTTCCTTCCTTCCTTCCTTTCTTTTCTGGCCTTCCTTCATTTTTTGCCAGCTCATTCTCATCCTTGCCTCCTGGGTAGATGATCTGACCCTACCTCAAGGCAGGCCCTCCTACAGCACCCTGAACTTCTGCTTTTATCACTTAATTTGATGTTGATGAGCAACTTCTCTAGCATCTATCACTGTCCTCAGCCATACGCTCCGTGGGTCAGACGCCACATCTGCCTGCTCACAGCTGTGTTCCCTGGTAGCACAGATGGCATGCTGGCACCTACATGGTACTCAGTAAACTCTTCGTGAAGAGACAGGGAGACTCAGCAGGCTGGGGTGGGACTAAACTGACCCCTCACCACTGTCACTGATTTTCTGCAGTAAGTTCTTAAAAATCTATCTGACCAGTGTGCTTTCTTAAGAGGTAGTCCTTACTGGAAATTTTGTTATCTTAACAAAAAGAATAAAGTCACAAGGACAAAGGGGAATTACCACTGCATATTCTTGGATCCATAAAAATATCTTTTCACAGTAAAAATAAATATTAGCACAGTTGAGATATAAAATAGACTGTCACTTCTACCGCCCAACACCAGAGGATAGAGGCAGAAGAGTCTTCAGTTAAGTGGGCTTAATTAGGAATGAGATAAATGACCAGATTCACCCATTAAGATAGGAAATGGTTTTGTTTAACAATTTTTTAGTGCACCAAGAAATGTCATTCTTTTTCAAAACTCATATACATATCCTCATTTAGTTCCTAGATAAATCATTCAAGGTTCTTCTAGAAACATTTGCAAACCCATAAAGCCACTGTCAAGGAATCTCCAGGACAGAGTAAGGACCTGAAGTTCTAAGAACGAAGAAAAGAGATGACAGTGGTTAGAAAACACTGCTATGCTGTGGATTATTATGAAATCAACCAAATTAGCCTTTCCCGCTCAGGAGTCTCAGAGAATTAAACACTAAAGCTTGTACACAGTAGGTGCCAATTTAAATACGCAGGGAAGAAGCTGGAATTACAAGGTTTTTGCACTATTTAGGAAGTACTGAGGTTAAAACTGAGTGACTTCTGAATGCTTAGGGTGAAAATTTCATGAGAAAACATAAAGAAAAACGTGCTGAAGTGCAGGCTGCCGGGAGCGCTGGGCTTGGTCTGATTTCGGAGCTGTGTTTTCCGTTCTTTGAGATTCCGGACAGGCAAAGTCCAATACAATAGAAATCCACCCTTTCTGTTTCCTTAGCGGACGAAGCCCACCAGAACCCTTGGGGGTTATTTTAGGTTACTGTTATCCAGAAACATCTATGGTACTGCGACTGCAGTCTACCATATGCCATTTTTTGCTACAGTGACGCCACAATCTACTAACTGTATCATCAGATATTCTAGTCTGGGACTTGCAAGGTAGAACATTTCTTAGAAGTACTGAATTTTTCTCTAATGCAGATCAGAGGGTAATATCCAAAATGAGAGGAATGTTGATCTACATTTTTACTCAAAAATGAATTCATTGGGAAATAGGATCACATACGGCATAGTATTTTCACAAGACACTGTTCACTTGAATGGGAGCCTATCCTTCCACAGTAGAGAACAGCACCCCTGTCCCATGGTATGGTGTGCCATCATAAGAACACCACGGTAGCGGTGCTTTATGGGAACCCTCCCATCGGTGGGGTATGAGGAGAAGAAAGCAGTTGATATTAATGGATGGATTTTGTGAATCCCTAGGAGTTGGAGAAGTGATAACATTTTCCCTTGTAAATTTTTAGGAAAGTTATAAACTTTGAAGAAACCAATCTGACTTATTCCAGCATTTTGTGGCTGTAAGATGTAGGTTTGAGAAAAAGAGGCCACCTTCATTCAGTGCCTGTCAACCGATGTCTAGAATGCATATCAACAGGGATTGCGGTGATATTTTTTGCACATACTAAAGCCCAGTAGTTCCACATAGGTCTACATTCGCAACTCGAGCTCTATGTGCCTTATAGGTAGGTAGTAGGTGGTTCCTCAACATAGCAGGGGCAAGTGAGACTTGCTACAGGTCAGAAAAGAGAATTAATGAGTGGTTGTTCTTAGAGTACCTTGGACATGCATTAAACATGGCAGTTGAAGACAGAGAGGACTCCCTTCCTAAAATGACAACAGAGGCAAGAGAGCCTTGAATGACTGCCAATCTGAGAGGCTGTTCATGACCTCCTGCTTTCTATATCATGGCAACTCCTAAAGCTCTGGTTTAGGAAAAGAAAGAGAATCCTGAAACATTGCAAGAGAAACCTACCAGGGTGATTAACTGTCTTCAACCAGTTTATGGGACCAGACTATGTAAAATGACCACTCCTTTTTATTAAATTTCCTGAGATAAAAAGACAAGATTGAAAGTGATTTCCATTGTAGGTTAAGCACAAGACAACAACCAAGAGCCAGCTTCCTACCTGCTGGCTTAAAGCTTACCTTCTGAGTAGGAGCAGGTGCACCTACGAGCCAAGCCCTGGCTCTGAGTTCGTAGGGTTTGGCTAACGCACCGATTCTACTTAAGCGCTAGCAGCGCTCTGTGTCTGTGATCAAGAAGCGACTTTCCTGAATAAAGTACCTTGAGGAATTAATGTGGAAAGGTGCTTGTGTCCTGTCTGTTGACACAGCCAGGTGCACTGACACCTCCATGGAGCACCCTTTAGCTGAGAGCTTGGAATGTTCCCATTTCCTCGTTTGGAGATTCCCAGCAGATGTGGCCCTGCTACAGACAGTAGCATGCCAACCGCACGGCAGGTTTAGAAGGCTGTTTTCACTGGGGACAAATCATCCATGATCCATCCAACCTGCTCTGCAAGTTTATAGTGAGGGACCATGTGCTAAAGGAACTTCCAGACACCCAGGAGACACTGAGCACATGAATTCTGGCACGATTTCCAAGCCAGGATACCGATGGACATGTGTCCCTCCGCTTTCCAGTCCCCCATAGTGTAAAGCCAACAAGTCACAAAACAATTGAGGATAGTTCAGAAAAAATAATTCTTGACTCAGTTTTCTACTTTAAAGTTGCTTTCTGTTTGGCTCTTTTGAATAAATGATGACTATCTGTTCAAGATTTCACCCCAAAGACAAGTCTGTCAACCAAAGAAGTCTCTGTGGGTCTTCCTGGGATTCTAGGGTTTTTTCCACCAGGATTTAGATCTAGGAGCTATTCGAAGGCTGCAGAGCTTTTGAAAGCTTTTCTGAGGCTCTGTGAAGTGGAGAGGGCAGAGACCATCTCTGGTTTGTTCTTATTCATTGCAGAACATGGGGGCAAACTTGCTTCACCTAAGAAAATTCCACACTGCTTTTCCCAGGGAAATTTACTTTTGATGTGAGAGCCCTTAAGTCCTGTTAGAAATGTTCTTGTGTGACTTCAATAATCACTTTTAACTTCCATTTCTGTAATTCAGAGGTTGCTTTCTAATGTGTATTCAGATCTTACAAAGGGACACGCTTGGACTGCATTTCCTTGATAAGTCTTCAGGGAGTACTACACATCCAGTAATGGTTCTGCAAGATTTAACTTTTCTTCTAGAAATGTTTAATACATATATACATGAAAATATAGGTCAATTTATATGCTTCACCTCTTTCTATTGTACAAGCTATTTTGTATTTCTTTTTCAGAATGTACACTGCTTATGCATAGGCCCCAAATACCCTTGTGAGACTTGCAATAGGGAAACTGCTGCTGGTTCAATTTTAATACAAGCTTACGTGAGAAGTCAATGATCTGATTGGGAAACTACAGGAGCCAGGACAAGAGCATGGCTCTTCTGACTCCTGGCTCAGTCCCTACAGTCACCTGATTCCTCAGTGTTCATGGCGTGCTCTGAGTGTGGACAGTACTGCCATCACCTTGGGGTGGAGCAACCAGAGGATGCAGAATCCCAGCCCCGCCCTAGGCTTCATGAATCCACACAGCAAGGTCCCAGGTGTGTCCTGCACACACACGTTAGCTGTGCTACCCTGAAGTTTGAGGACACATGATCCCGGAGCTCTGGGCCTCACAGCATCCCCCACTCCGGGACCTCACTCCTGACATTTCTAGGACTTGAACCCCCACTGTCTTGAACACACTTAGCTTCCCCTTGAACCCTACCCCCAGCAGCCACCCTCCTCCCCCTCTGACAAGTTACCTTTTCAGTGTCTTCCGTTAGAATCCGTTATGAAGCCCCTCGTGTAAACAACATCTTGGGAGGGACGAGGATCTATGTTTGAAAGTGTGAAAGGGAGAAATGAGCCAAATGCGTTCAGCAGATGTCAGGCAGCACCAGGATCACCACCAAACGAGGGGAGGATGCGGAAGGGGAGGGAGCTGTGGACGGGGCGGTCAGCCTCTCTTCACTAGACCTCAGTCCAGCCCTCCCTCTGGACCAATTCCACAAAGCCAGGCCATTGGCCCTCTGCCCTCAGAGGATCGGAGGTCCCTGGGGAAAGGCATCTTAGCTACTCCATCTCAAACCACACTCAAAAGTCCAAGGCTTAGTTGGCCACTGCTACCCAAGAGGCAAAGCACTTTATAGCTAGTGAGCCCTAAAGACCTGAGCCCTGCATGTGTGCTTGAGGTAAACTGTCCTGGGCCAAGCAGTGAATGTGTGGTCCAGAAAGCGTCCTTCAACTGGCCCCAGGTAGATGAAGACGACACCTTCCAGGTGAATACCATATGCTTAGGGAGGCTCTGCCCCTCTGGGGACTCAGGTGCCTGCCTGACACCACCTGTAATATGCTCAAAGGAATGAATGAGGTTGTGACATACCTTAATCAGGTGTCCCCATTTGCCGGGGACAATCCTGGTTTATACCTGGGGTCCTAAGGTAATTATTAATAGCATTCCCCTTTTACTTTTGAAAGTGTCCCAGTTTGAATGACAAATTATGCAGCCAGCACTCTGAATGTAATGACACCCAGGAAAAAAAAATCATTGGCTCTTCCCCAGTCCATAATTATGAGCATTTGGTTTCCTCCTTTTCTCTTCTAGGAAAGAGCCATGGAAGCCAGCCTGCTGTTTCCCCTGATATCATTGTCTACTCAAGTCCCCAGCTGTAGAAGAAGCCACAGGGGGCGTCCCAGTGGGGTGCCCACACGCCCTGAGCTGCCTGCCTCAAAAACCAAAATTTAAACCGTTTTCCAATCTTATACTCTTTGCTGCTTTCAATACAGTGTAGTTTCAACTTGAATGAGAATAACCATGTGTCCTAGCGTGTGGGACAGAAACAGGGACCACAAGCGCTGGTTCTCACTCTGCTTCCTGAGGACTTAAACTTGGGCAAGTGTTCCGTCTCCTCTTCTTTGAACAGGAGCAAGGACAGAATTATCACACGGGAGTGTCCCAAGGTTTAACCAAGAGAATTGCTTTTTAATGAGTGTCACATGTGAGGTAACTAACTTGACACAATAGTACCAACAGGAATAGTGAGTGAATTTTCCATCACACAAAAGGCCTAGGGATTCCTTGGCTTTTCATCACTTGTTTTTCTTGTGCATTTCCTTAACAATAGTTACATTTCCTAGCAAGCTTCAAAGTGTGAAATCATAATATATTTGATTCTAAACAGCAGAAAAAAAATCTCCAAGTAACAGAATGTTGTTTTGCCAGTTTTAGAAATTAACCAAACTATAAACACTTCATCAACATTCGGTCCGAAAAAATATATTGATTAAATTACTGCTTTGCAACACCACCTTTCTACTTAAATTTGGAGATTAATTTATTCTTCATACAGAATAGGAACAATCAGTTCTATGATATTGTTTTAATTTTTACAAACTCTGGTATCTAAGAGAGGAATTATATAAAAAGCAAACGATGAAAGGAGTAAGAAGTAGTAGGCTATATGATTTTAAGTGAAAAGAGCAGAATACAAAATAATATGTACACTAACACTATACCTATATAAAATCTTGAACTCTAATTGCAGAAATGAACAAACTAATTATATCAAGATGATAGAGTTACGTGTCTTTTGAAAATGTCTCTAGGTTTTCTTTATCATCTTTTCAATTAAAATAGAATGTTCACAAAAAGGCACACATGACTTGTACATCAATAATTCCAGTCAGGTGTCACATGCCAAATGCACGTGGTGGCACTAAGGCTTGGCTTCCACTGTGGCCGGGTATCTAACCCAGCACTGGAGCTGGAAGACTTTGTCCCCAAGTGAGTAGGGTGCTGTGCCCAGCCTCTCTCTGGCCCAGGTCACATGGCAGCCATCTGGGTTATGAAAAGACCCTAAGGAGGATCCAGGCAGAAAGGAGGACCAATACTTCCTGGTTGTGGCCGGATTCATACCAGAGATCTTGAAGCCTCGGGCTTTGAACTAGACCCATTCCACAAGCTATTGGTGAGTCGGGGGCTACCAGCACTTGCAATAACAGACCTCACTTTTTTAAAATATTAAAGAATGTGTGATACACAGTGGTCCTCAGGTGTCTTTTTTGTAAATCCTATGGGAGAAGAGTCCACATTTTAAATAGGACACACAGATATAATTAATCTTTCAAAATCAGCAAGGCTGAGGGCAGCAGGGTCCCACAGTAGGACTTCCCACTCAAGAGGTCTCCATACACTAAGGTCAAAACCAATTCAGGCTAATTTTACAACATGGAATATAAAAGACATTCTCAAAAGCATTTCTGGAATTTTTCTCAAGAACTGATTTGGCAGAGGAAGGACATTTAGGTGAGGCTTTTGGGCTTGAATTACAGCTGTCCGACTTGGAAAGCATTTGCGTCTCACAAATGTGGCTTTTTACCCAGTGAGCTCGGTTTCTGCAAGGACATTATCTGTGTCTAGTTAAAGCAACTCCTTTAGCCCATAACGAACCCTGACAATCAAAACAGATGAAAATACAACAGGTAGACCTGTGAATGCGTCTTCTTCCATTGAAATCAGACAAAGACCTGGTTTCTTAGAACATTCAGGCCGAGATTCAAAGCACCCTGGACCGACCACGTAGAGCTGAGCCTCTGCCATAGCCTATGCTCTGAACTGCAGAAGGAGCAGAGGTTCAAATTCTCTCAATGAGATTGAAATAGTACTCTGTCATTCGCTTCTTCAAAGCTTTCACGTTTTTAATATAAAAGTTTACCGTAAATTACACATTCCTTTTTTATTTCACACACACACACACACACACACACACACACACACAGACCCCCAAAGAAATCTTCAGACAAGTAGGTAAGAACTAGCGAGAGAATAGGGAGGCATCATTTGGGATCATAAGAAATTTCCACCCACCACCTAACAAAGAACTGAGGCTGTGAAAGTGATTGGAATGAACTTGGGTTTTCTTTCCTTGAGTCTGAGTCACTATCTCCCTCCCTCCTTTCTCTGTCTCTCTCCTTCCCTTCCTCCCTCCCTCCCTTCTTCCGTTTCTTTTAATTCAAAATCAATTTCACTGTCAAGTTTGTCATCACTTCTACACCCGAAGCCCTACGTGTTGATTCCCTACTCCAGCATAATAAAACAAATCTATCTTAGAGTTAGAAGCGGGGTAGTTTTGTTCAGAATGGTTGTGAAAGGGATACTGGAAGCAACTTAATATTGGTCTTTTCTTTTTAGATTCTTCCCCATCTTTGAAATCTTTGCAAGAGTTCCTGAGTCCAAGAGGAGACTGCTGATGGCCTGCCCCTCCCTCTTCTGCCCCAAAGCCTGGGGCAACTAGTAACGTCCTGGGAAAATCTGGGGATGTCAGCAAGTTGAGTGTCTCTGCAGAGGGTAACCCAGTGAGAAATGGCAGCACACGCAGCCTTGAGTGACACGGATGGCTGAGGAGCGTGTGGAGGTGGAGCAAGGGAGGGTGGGCGAGCCATTCACCTGTACGGAGATGCAGTCCCCCAGGAGAGATAGTCGGTGGGTCTCGGAGCAGGACGCGGTACTATGGGCTGCTCCACAGCGCTCACATCTCCTGAGTAGGATTTGAGGAGGGAAGCATTTTTATTGGCCAGCATGGCTCTCTCATTCCTGCGGAACTTGGCTCTTCGGTTCTGAAACCACACCTGGAAGGTGGTTGGGAGGAGAGAAGGGCATGAAGAGGGAGAGGAAGAGCCAGAGAGATTTATGTGAATGCACTATGTGGTGCTTCCCAGAGAAGATGCTTCACGGGTCTGGAATTCTTCCCAGGGGAAAATCATATGCCCTAGTGGGGCTGGAGCGGTGGCTCAGTGCTTACAGCACTTGCCTGGCAAGTGCAAGGACACGAGTTCAAATCCCAGCACCATGTGCACAACAAAGTGTCAGAGTAATGAGGCCACATGAAAAACTAAATAAAATTGATTCTCTCTTTTTCTCTCTTTCTCACTGTCCTTCTCTCTTCAAAAAAAAAAAAATGCTGTAGTCCTTCCCTGGTGGGCTACATTAGGACTTTAGGACTGTGGCGCTGGGGTAGAGCTCAGTGGCAGAGTGCATGCTGAGTATGCATGAAGCCCTGGGTTCGAGCCCCACCACCAAAAAATAAAAACAAAAACCCACACAAACAGCAAAAACACAAATCTAGGACTACGAAGGGCTTCCAGTAATCAAGACTCTTGAGACAACCTGTAACGAGTCCATGGACAGCAAAATGTAGGCATGATCCTTATTGTAACTGCGATCAAGGAAAAGAGGAAAGAATCTCATTAACCTCTGCTACAGAAAAAATGACTTTACTAAAAAATTTGTTCAAAATTCTTCAAAATGTGAAGACTTCGTCTGCTTTCATAAACTTACTAGATATTTAAAGAAAAGTCTCTACTTCTCCAAACTCTCTGACAAGGATTTAAGAAGAAAATGGTTTATTTTAGAGGCACAAGGAAGACCATTTGGGGAGCAGGGGAGCAAGGAAGCCACAGTGGAACAAGCACCATGGGGTGCCCATCCAGCCCTGGGCTGACCACAACCTGCAGGAGCATGGACACTGACTGAGGCAGGGCACTGCGTCCTCCCCCTGGGGATAATCGAGCCTGGTATCTGTACCCTGGCTCTTGCCATTCATGGGTTACTAACATCCCAGCGCTCCTGACAAACTGAGCATAGCCAAGGAGGGCTCTTGAAGTCCTGAGAGAGACGCAGATGCTAACCATCAGAAACTGGCTGCATGGCATCTGCAGAGTTTGAGGGACAGGGGTGGCACTGAGAGTGTCTGTTACAGCTAACAATAAACTTGTGTGTTGAGTGCTACCAGGGCTGGGAACTTGGAGCCGCACATCACGTGCAGTACTTTGGGTCATCATGACACCTCAAATGCTAGGTCCCATCATGTCTATTTCAGAGTTAAGGAAGCAGGCTCAATGGGATTAAGCTATTGACATTCAGACAGAATGAATGGCTATGGCTCTCTCTTTGCTTTGTTTTGTTGGTTTTTATTGGTGGGGTGTTTACAGTTTGCTTTTTGCAGTGTGGGAGATGGAACCCAGGGCATTATGTATGCAGGACAGGTACTCAATAAGTATTTGAGGAAAAAAGGGGGAGGAAAAAGAAAAATGGAAAAAAACGAATCTTGCAAAGATGAATTAAACGTGGGCTCCGTTCAAGAGGACTCCACCACCTAGGGGACAAAGCTGGCCACAAGCAGCTCAACGTAACGCACACCGTGTTACGAGAAGTGCCCTAAATATGAAGAAGCCAGGCGTCAGAGGGAATGGGCTCAGAAAGGGAAAGGCTGGACTTCAGGAAGAGAGGCATGGAGGGCCATGCTGCCCTCCTCTTAGGGAATGCTCCCAACAGTGAAAGTTACTAGTGTGTCGTATGGTGGAAAAGTACCCCTCGAAAAAGCATTCAGTCAGGGGACTCATTTGTTCACGTCTGCTCATGAACTCTGGATCTGTGTGCAGACCCTCTTCAGCCACCCCCTGCTGCATGACTGTATAAAACACTTCGACCTCTCCATGCCTCAGTATCCTCATGTGGAAGATGAAGGAAACTGCCTGCATCATCGGGTGAAGAAGAAGCCGAGTACTGAGGTAAAGAACCCCGCGAGGGTCCACATCAAGGGCTCCCACGGGTGGTGAGGACGCTGTTTGTGACAGCAGTTCTACGCTGTCTAGCAGAGCATCAGGACTGGTGCTGTGAAGAAGGGCTACTCTCCCTTGCTGTCTCAATGCCCTTGCCTCTTCCCTCCTCAGGGGACTGAAGGTGTGCAAAGTCACCCACTTGGACGTGCTCTTATTTTCTCGTTATCTGTTCCCAGCTTCCACCATTGTTCACAATCAGTGCACTGACAGCGAGTTTCTGGAAGGTCTCATATTCCCTAAGGCTGGAGAGGAAAGCTAAGGTGGGAAGAATTAACCTCACTGGCCACCATGATGCTCACACGGAAAGCCGGGGCACGGCACAGTCAATGCCCAGGTGGGCCGTGCGTGTAAGGTGAATCTGGGGCAGGAGGTGGACCTGGAGGGAAGAACACCCAGCCCTACCTAAGGGTGTGCAATTTGATTTTCAAAACTGCTCTGCAGCCCAAAGAAACAGAAACGGGGATCTGTCTTCATGCGGCCCCCTGCACCCTGCCCTGCTAGTTCCAGCTCAGCTGAAAGCCAGACTCCGGCTTTAAGCCATCTGGAGAGCCCTGAGGACGCCGTGGCCCCGGCGCGAGTTACCTGCACTCTGGCCTCGGTGAGGTTCACGCGGCGTGCCAGGTCTTCCCGCACGAAGGCATCGGGGTAGTGCGTCCGCTCGAAGACGCGTTCCAAGGCCTGCAGCTGGCTGCTGTTGAAGGTGGTCCGGTTCCGCCGCTGCTTTCTCTTCTTCTTCTCCTCTGAGTTCAGCTGGTCATCTGGAATGGAGAAGAATGATGGTAAGGAGCCAAATTCTCTTTACGGACCCCATGGAGCACTTGCTTTTTATACAGTTATCTAAAGTGAGAGATCGCTTCATTAACTCCAAGTACTAGAGCCCAGTGCCACGTTCACAGTGCAAATGTTGGCACTGGTGCTCCTATATTCCTGTGCCCAGAACACCCAGCAGATCTGATGCTGGAGTTTTGCTCCTAAGCATGGGCCAGACCTGAACCGAGGACTGCAGAGACTCTGCTTGCCTGCTCCTCGAAGCCTGTCTTGTTGAGAGGGCTGAAGGGCAGTCTCACTCTCTGCCACTCATTCTCTGCTGGGCTTCACCAGAGATGGGGGGATTGCTCTGCTAGACAATGTCATGTCCGTAGTTTCATGACCAAGTGGACGAAGGAGCTCCTGGTTCCTTCTCCTCAATATACACACATGAACACAAATGCACAGTTACAGAGAAGAAAGTGTTCAAACCAAACTAGAGGGATTTCTGTTTCGCCGCACACTCTTCTTGAGACAGGTGATAATTCCCAGGAACATTCTCCCGAGGCTCCCTGCTGTTGCCAAGGCAGCAGGGGCTTGAGCCTAGATCAGGACCAGGGCTCCAGCATCATCAACCCAAGCCAGCATTAGCCTGGGACTCACCTGCGAGAATCTGAGAACAGGGAATAAGATCCCAAGATCCCTGAGACAGTTTCATTCTAACTTGAGTCTTAGGGTCCAGGGAATTGAGGGACTTTGGGGAATCACAGCCCTAAGTTTTCAGCTGCTGGGAGCCCTGCTTGCTTTGCTCTCAGGGCTTTTTGCTCTCTTGCTTTTTTCTCCCTAAGGCTAACGATGCAGCCACTACCGGGCAGGCAGAGAGCAGTGTGCCAACCCTAGAGCCCCAGATAAGAGCAACCCAATTGCAAAACAGCAGAATCTCAGCTGTGCTAAAACCACCATCAAATCAGCAGCCAGGGCCCCGAAGAGCTGCCACAGGGCTGATACCGCTCACAGAGATCTACATCAAAGCAGCCCAGCAGGTCAGAGGCTCCTCCGATGAACCGCACTTCTATTTCCAAAAGTTTCTTCTTTAAAGTGCTCCGACCAAGAAAAAAATTGCCAGTAGTAGCAGTGAGGATGGGAGAAACCAGAGCTTGGCCACTTTCTGCATATTCAACAAAAAGTAGCTCAGACGTTTATTTCCAACAAATACAGTCTCTTGACTTGTGATGTTAGCCACAGAACATTCAACAAAATTATTAGCCCGAACCATAACGTCCTAATAGCAACACCCACCTAGCTGTAGTATCCTTACTACAAATTAGAGAGTGCTCTAGATAAGTGTGTGGATTCAAGGTGCAGCTTAACCTAGCAGCTCCCAGGCCAGACCCCTGGTGACTGGCAGCCAGGCCTCCAAGTCGTCCTGCTCAGAGGCCTCTGCGCTCAGTGCTAGTTCACCAGGAAGCCTGGAGTGCAGCAGCTGAGGACCCGGCCTTTCCTCAGTCAATTAAAGCACCCACATGCTGCAAGATGCTGTTGAACGTGCTTTCAGGGGAAACATGAAACTTATCTTCTCCTTAGAAAACTGTTTTTGAAGAAAAAAGTTTATGTGATCTCACCCAGATTCCTCCACCTAGATACTCTAACACCCATTCTCTGTGCTTGCTGGGTGTGCTCAATTGGTCCCCTCTGGTGTTTCACACTCCCGGAATCTCTGTAGGAGTCCTGCCTTGATGGTACCTCTACAACCCTGAGAAAGTCCATCACCCACATTTTGAGAATGGAGCCTATTTAATCATAATTTGTGGAGTCTGCCCTGGCCTAGAATACTCCAACCAACACCACTGATTATTCCACCATTTAGCTGTTTCCCAAATTGGTTTATAATGATACCAAGCCTAGAACTAAGGCACCGAGGACCAGGTACCTTTGAGCAGTTGTCTGCATCTGTGTCCCCCTTATCTAGATGTTTGGAGGCACGAGTCTTCACATTTCTGTTCTGTACAGAGCTCTACGACATGGAGTTCAACTCTCACTGTGCCTTCCAGACCTTTCCAAGTACTGAAACCTGCTCCCAATAAGCAGAAGTCTGCAAAATACCCTTGGCTTCCACATTTTCCTCAAACTGAGACCAATTAGACCCTAAGCTATTATTTTTAATCATGTAAAGGAAATCGTTTATTAAACCACTAGCCTGATTTCTTTTCTTCCCTCAAATAAAATTCTTTCTCAGGTAGATCCGTAAATCCTAAATCCTTTCTGCTGCTTCACGAGCCTATTTCTTCTTTTACTGCCAAACTATGATCAGGACCAAGAATATTTTATATTTTATTCTTAGTGCTACAACCTGCCACATAATCTCCCAGTAGTTCTTTGAAACCTTCCACTGTTCTTTGCAATTCCACTGACGGTCCTCCTTAAACCACCAAATCCCCTGACATGGGATAAGGGAAATGGAGAATCACAGTTTATGGCAGGGAATAAGAGCTATGATGACTGGAAACATTTCCAGCAGAAGTTTCCCAGCAAATGCTCTTGTTGTTTTTAACAAATGAAAACATCAGTCCAGATCAGGTTGAAGGTGAGAAAAGACACACAAATAACAGGGGTCCCGGGAGCCTGGATCTGGCAAATGTCCTCCAAAGAGCAGGTCTAATAGAAAGAGACAATGAGCCGGTCTCTGCTTAGGAATGGTAAAGGCTGAGCCCCCTTTCCCCCAGCAAGCGTCTGTATCAGCCCAGCGGAAGCAGGAACACCATGCAAGTTTACAGATGCTGGGCATCTGAAGGGCCTGTGGCAAACACTCCGTCAGAGTCCAGGCTCTGGCTGAATGTAAGGGCGTGGTGTATTCTCGTCACTGCCGGAGGAGCCTAGTGTGAAAACACCTACAGTGAGAGCTGACTTTGGAACGTGCTGTCCAAGGTCAGTGATCCCCAATAGGAAGTTAGATGCAGCTCATTTTTGGTACTCTTGAGTGGTTAGGATTCACCAAGCTACAGAACAACCATGACTTATGAATGCATTTTTATCAAATCCAAGGTACTCGTACAGATTTTAGAGTTTTATTGTTCTGAACAAATTGCAAATGTGCAGTTATTACAACTCTTTTGTCTTTCCCCTGGTGCTGGGGACTGAATTCAGGGAATCACTACCAGTAAGCTTCATCCCCAGCCCTTTATAAAGGATGTTGTTAAGTTGCTGAGGCTGGCCTCAAATCGGAGATTCTCCTTCCTTAGCCTCCAAGTCCCTGGAATTATAGGTATGTACCATGGTTCCTGGCCAGTTATTGCCACTTTGAATAAAAACAGTCAAATTGGCATCATGAACAGATGTGGTCTCACCTGGAATCATGAGTCAAAAGATACTGGCATCAAATAAAACAGAAAATTTATCCTACCCAGCCTTCTTATTTTATGGATGAGGTAAATGAGACCTACAAGAATAATGTGGCTTGCCCAAAATCACAAGGAAAGGTTGGGACTCCAGCTAGAGCTAGAAGCCAGGTCACCTAGCCCCATTCTACTTTTCAGTTCAAGTTGCAAATCACATGCTGTGTAAGAGAGAAACAATAAAGCATCGAAATATCAGCAGAAGCTGCTGCCCCAGCAGACCCTTCCACCTAATTTTATCTAAGAAAGATTATCAATGTGTACCGCATGCCATTCCTCCACAACTGCCATTGCAAAGGCACCATTCTCGTCTTCAATGGCCATTTCAGTCCAGGTGTTCCCATGAGTATGTGCAGGTTTATTGGAGCACAGGAGTGCACACCCACCTTCCACCTTCTCATGAACACATTGACACTTCTCTTGCATTTTAAGATACAGCCCAAAATACGTTTCCTAACACACGTCTCAAATCTTACTTCCTCCATAATACTTTGCAGATAGCCATAGTTCATATTGACCTATCCCTTCTCTAAATTCATATATATATACACACACATGTATTATATTTATATATGTCATATATACATATATGTATTATACTCATATATATGTCATATATACACATTTGTATTATACTCATACATATGTTCATGCATACACATATGTATTATACTCATATATGTTCATGCATACACATATGTATTATACTCATATATGTTCATACATACACATGTATTATACTCATATATGTTTGTGCATACACATGCGTATTATACTCATATATGTTCATCTATACACATACGTATTATACTCATATATATGTGTTCATATGTATGTATTGTATCTTATCAAACACTCTTTTTACCTTATGGCCTGATTCTTAGTATCTTGTCACCTTAATGCACTCAGATACTCCTATAGAAATGAGACAAGGTCCATCCCTTGATTAAACCAGGTGAGGATAAAAGTTGGGAGAGTTAGAGTGGTACAGATGTAGCTCAAAGTAGTAGAACTTTAATAATTCACCTGAAGTCTTGGAAGACTAACTTCTGAATCCTGATTATTCCTTTTATAGCAAAGAAAATAATCCAGCAGATATTGTCTCTGTCTCTGGATGATTTTAACTGCAGAGTGAAAGTAAACTTCCTATGGTGTTCCTTCTTCAGATATCAGGTTAGAGAAGGGAAGCCTTGTGATCCTATTCCTTTATAGATGCAGGAATGAGTCCCTTGCAGGAATGAGTCCCTTACTTTTGCCCCTTATGTGAAAAACAATTCTACGATAAATGATTTAAGCAAACAGGAACCCCAGGGAAGATGTTGGAGAGAATGGTGTTTCCAGTGGGCCAGCATGCACAGCCCAGGTAGAATCCCCCATGTGCCTTTAGATGGGATGTGAAGGGAACAGTGGCCCTGCCTGTGGCTCCAGTGTAGGGTTCACTCTGGAGACCCCATGGGGGAGGCTGAAGTTGCACCAGAGGGATTATGGACAAGGCACAAAGTGACTTTCACTGTGGGGCCCGGGCAGCATGCGGTGACCCCTCCTCACTAAGGCCTGGCTCTCCTATGTAGGCCCCGGTTAACTCCAGCAGTCCTGACTCTCTTCTGCTCAGCATCCTGAGGGAGGACCCTTGGGGATCCCAAATCAGTGGTCAGCCTAACATAATTTAAAGGTACAGTAAGAATACATTTCAGAAATAAAGTTAAATCAGAATAAAAAAATGTGTTTCTATGCCTGATTCACATCAATTTGGGAAGAAATCTGATGCAAGAAGATAAAACTCCAACTTCAGTAGCAGAAACCAACCACCACATCAAAGTCCATCATCTGCCTTTTGGTTGAAAACATGGCAGGCGAGCGGATCTGAAGTGCAGCCCGCTGATCATTTTATGGGCATCGAAGAATGTTTTCAAAGGAACTTCTATTGCACAACAGCCACTTACTTTAATGGGATTTGTGTGGTTCAGGCCCTGTAACCTTTGGAAAATTGAAAGGAAGTATAATTGCAAAAGCCACTAAAAACCGCTTAGCTTTTATTGCAAGGCCCGTGAAAAGCAGAGTAACACAGCTAGCTGCGCATTCATTTGTGACTCTTGGGTTACGCTGAGTTTTGATTGAAATTAGGACAGCATCCTTTTAATATATGGCCTGTTAAATGGCATGAGGATCCCTTACCTGGGAAGACTGTTGCAATATAGATGGAGCTCAGCATGTCACAAGGACCAGAGTCAAGCTTAGCAGCACACCCATGCTCTCCAAAAGCATAAGGGTCAGTGGTCCTGGACCCCTGCATCCCAGCAACTCCCTGAGCTGCAGTCTCTGCCAGTACGGACACCCCTCTGGGCAGCTGTTGTTCACCGTAGGGTACAACAGGCCCTGAAGTTTGCACTGGGACTTAGACATGTGAGTGTGCACCCATGTGTGTGTGTGTGTGCAAGGGGTATGTGTGTGTGTGTGTGTGGTGTGTATGCACACATGCAAATGTGTTTGGTGTGGTGTGTGTGCATGCGTGTGCATGTGTGTGGGGTGTGGGGTGTGTGTGCTGTGGTGTGTGTGTATGTATGTGGTGCGGGGGGTGTGAGTGTGCATTGTGTATGTGCATGTGTATGTGTGTGTCTGCATGTGTGCGTGGGGGTGTGGTGTGCATGGGGTGTGTGGTGTGTGTGCATGTGTGCAGGGTGTGTGGGGTGGGGTGTGTGTGTGCGCGCGTG
>PVKS010040004.1:0-16860 GCA_004027875.1 Aplodontia rufa | reverse complement strand
GTTTTCTCTCATTTGTGGAAGCTAGAATACAATCAGAAACAGTATGATAGATGGTTAAGAAAAATTACCTCAACATGTATGAATTTTTACACGATCAGGGGGAACCTTGCCTAGGATGCTGGGGGTTGTAAGGAGAGGGGGAGGGAATAGGAAGGATATCAAGGAGACTGGAGGGAGGGAGTATGGGGGAATGAACTCAGAGGGGATCCTTCAACTTTCATGAGAAGTCCAATTAACAAGGGGGTTTAATACAGGGAAACATGGAACCATGGGGAAACCAAGGGTGGAACCATGGAATGGCATCAGCCTTGGCTTGTTCTGTCATTATACATTTGTTCTTGATTATTTGATGATGATTCCCTCCTAATTTTAAGACCATATTTAATGAATAAAAAAAAATTATGTATTTTAAAAAGCCCAAATAAACTCAAGAAGAGTGACTTATAACACAAGTATATATCAGGAAAAATATTCTCCACTGTTGGAATGGGTATACATTAGTAAACCTCTGGGGAAGTATGCATTACTGCAGTTGAATAGTCACAATCCTTATGACCCATCTATTCAATTCTCAGCTTGAAATATTCCTGAATTTGTATACCAAGAATCACACAAGATAATGTACACATGATATTGTTCACAAAATTGTCCATACTTTAAAAACCAACCCAAAACACAAATCAACAAAAAGAAAACTGAAATGATTTATCAATAGTAAAAGAGATATTACAATCTAATACTTTTTTTAGTTATAACGGGAAGGGGAAGGGAGGGATAAGGGAGGGTAATTGGGGGGGCACTCCTGGGGATAATTGCAAAATCCAGAATATATGCATATTTTATACACATTTTATATTATTTTGTTAAAATCTTGTAAGTTTGCTCAAAATAAAAAATTAAAAAAAAAAAAAGAGATAATGGATATTGGTGTGACAAAGTCAATGAAATATGTATATACAACAGCAAAAATGTCTACAAAGTGCATGAATTATAAAATGTTTATTAGCAGGCAAAACTAAACAAATATTTGTTTGGGATTCACCAAACTGGTAAAGCTATAATGAAAAGAAAGAAACTAACACAAATTCTAAAAATAAAGGCTACTTTTGGGTAAAAGGAAAAGAGGAGATGATTTTAGGAAATGACACAGCAGGGCTTTAAAAATTAGGCTACTTTTTTATCTAGCTAGTGGGTACATAAATACTTTTATATTCTTTTAAATACTGTGCACAAATATTTTATAAACACTTTCATACACATATAAAGAAATTTCATGAATGACATATTCAGCAAATTCAGAAAGAAGTTATAAAAGTAAATAAATTATTTTTAATTTGCAAAGTTTTACCTGATTTCCATATGTATGCCTTCCTAAGGTTTTTCTCATTTTAATAAATTTCAAATCTCTACTGGATTCTGTGAATTTTTCTTTTTTATGATGGTCACTCAGAATAGAACTACCATCTTCATCATGATTTTGTATTTCTTTCTGCATATTTATAAAATTATTCTAATTAGACCGTGGATTAAATATAGCCTTAACACAAAAGTTCAAATCAAAACAGAAAAACAAGAGGGTAGGTTTTGCAAAATATACATACATTAAATATAAAAAGTAAAAAGCCCTGCAAATTATATTACATCTTAGTATACAAAGATAAAGTAACCATACATGTTGTAGTTCACTTTTACAGTAAGTTTACATACATACTTAATTTTGTTTACCCTGTATGCTTAATTCAGAGTAAAGAATATTATAAACCATTTTGTTTACTTGTTATACTAAGAAACGTATATTTATGGTGTATATATGTATATTTATGCATATGTATGTATATGTATACATATGTGTATGTATATGTATGTGTATATTATATGAATTGTATATGTATATTTATGATGTAAATTTCAACAAACACATCAATCCTAAAAGCCTTTCATTGAAGCATGCACAAGTGATGACAGAAAGAGTCTTGTAAGTCAACATAAATATCAACTGTTAATTTGGACAAACCTGAAAAACATGAACAGTATTTTAAGCTTAAAGTTTTACCTAATCTTGCCATATAAAATTTCTTAAGGACTACTCAATTTAAAAAGTTGCAAATTGTTGCCTAGGATTCTTTTTAAAAAATATTTTGACAGATTCAGTGAAAACAATCTATTTTGAATTTTTTCACATACACATAGAATTATTTTAGTGTAGATTACTAATAATCACTAAGGGATAATTTGATAACTTAACTAATAAAGTGTTTTACAAAACACAGTATGAAACAACAGAATTGAACACTGTCAAGTAGAATAATGCCTGTTTTTTTGGTTGTTGCTGATATCTGAAAACTTATAAATGCAACAGTGTTCCAAGTTCATCCTTTTTGTTTTATTGCTGTTAATCAAAATCCATGTGTTTTTTTAAATCTTTTTCTATATGCAATTAAATATTTGAATTTAGCTGATAAATTATGAATATACAAACTGCTGACAGGTAAGAAAGATGCTTTATAAGACACTTGGCACATTAAACATACAGAATTTTAAGTAATTACCATGTGCTGAAAATATTTGAAAATGTATTATATAATAGGAACTATGTCCATATTCATGTGTGCATTATTTAAAAAGAGTCCCCAAAGACACAGAACAATTTTTTAATATACATGTCCTAAACTAAAAATACAGGGTTCAAATATCAGCTCTCAGATTCCAAAATTCATATTATTTCTTCCATGTACTGCCTCTCTAACAATTCTGTAGGAAAACCCCAAAACATAAAATTTTTTTAATCCTGTAAAATCTTACCTGGGTTCCACACACGGTCCCTCTTATGGCACCTGTCATTTCAAGAAATCCCATATCTTTCCTGAAATCTTTGTTTTTTTCTTGATTGTTATGCTTACTCCAAACAGAATTGGTTTGGGACTCGTCGTCATTCTGAATTTCTCTCTGCATGTATGTAAAATGGTTTAGGCAATTAACTAAGTGTAATATCAAGATTATACACCTATGTGCTGGAGCAGTGACACAGCAGTTATGGCTCTTGCCAGGCTTGCACAAGATGTAAGTTCAAACCCCAGCACCACGTACACAACAAAGTGTCAGAATAACGAAACCAGATGAAAAAGTAAGTAAGAATTGATTCTTTCCCTCTCATTATCCCTCTCTTTATTAAAAAAAAAAAAAAAAAAAAAAAAAAAGCAGCTTTCAAAGAAAAAATCATTACTGCAAAAGTTCTGAAAAATAAGTGATTTCAACATGTCTCAAGAAAAGATAATGCTTTGTTGGTCTAGTAACAATCTCTTTTTATGATAATCAAGAACAAAAATATTTTAACTAATTCATGTCCAACTTAAAGTTAAAATCTAGATTTTGTGGGGGAACACCAGAGTGGTACCAGAGATTGAGCCCCCGTAGTGAAATGCATTCCTAGTCCTTTTATTTATTTATTTATTTTTTTAATTGAGATAGGGTCTCCCTAAATTGCTCATGCCCTCAGTAAGTTGCAGAGGCTGGCCTCAGAGTAAAGGTGAGTTCATAACAGTTCACAAAATGTACATCTGAAAGGGTGTTCAGAGATTCACTACATTTACCCAAAAAGAATAACCTCCAAGAGCATAATTATGACAAAATCTTTAAAATGTGTTAAGGCCTATAGTGTGATATTTGGTTTCCTTTCACTTATACTGAGCTTCCTATGTGGATAGGAGGGACGTTAACAAGTTGCAATCCTGTAACCACGAAACAATCCCTTAAGAGTGGCTGACTGAATTTCTTCTTTAGCAACTCAGAAAAATGAAACTGAAAATGAAGAAAGATATAGACTTTTGTTCCTTCCTATCAAAGAAAGAACTACTCCGAATGTACAAGCAATAATTTCCACTAAGGATTAACTTGTAGGGTTAAAAAAAAAAGTTTCTGTCTTTTAATTTCACATGACTGACAATGGGAGAACAATCCACAGGCCCAGATGAGGAAATGTTGAAAATAATAGGATTAATTAACCCCATATAGATTCTAGCTGCACAGAATGCAAAAGAACCTACCATTATCATTAGTAACTGGGCAAGAAACATACTGCTTACTTATGCACACTTTTTAGATACTATTTGTTAACTATAAATAAGAATGAATAATTCTAGTGTCCTATATGCTATTTTAAAATCACAGCCTGATAATAAAGTATAACATTCAGAAATTTTTAAAAATAAAACAATGTTTTTATATAAAAAAGAAAGATCAACATATTTTTTCTCTAAACTAATTGGTTACTATTATGAAATGTATAGGAATTATTTTAATTGTAAATATTTTTTATTTATTTTATAAATATTTCTTATTTCTTTACTGCCAACTATGTATTAGACATTATGGTATTTGTCTCCATATGATATAGAAAAGCAGGGCTGTCTCGTATATTTTATTTTTTTTTGTCGTATATTTTATATAGTGTAGTGGTATGTATATCAAAGTATGACTAAAAGCTAGATTATTCAGCAACTTATTCTACTATCTAGTCATAGTATAGTACAGTTGTGGATTGTTTCAGATGTTTAACATAGTTTCCTACCTTGGACCAGGCACAGATATACTTTGGTTCAAGGTGTTACTCCAATATGTAGCCAAGGCATTTATCATACAATGTGAATGAATTCATGAAACTGGATTATGGGAACCATAAGAATACATACAGAAAGCCAGAGAAATCAAATAAAAAGCAAAAGTCTTTTGAGGGCTACTTGGTTCTAACTTGTACTTATACCATGTTTCTTAAACAGTATTTCATAATCCTATGATTATCTACTAACTTAAAAGTACAGTTTTAAAAACTAAGTATTTTTTAATTACCCACAGGGAGAATGAAGGAATATCAAGGGAACTTAAAAGAACTCTAAACAGAGAGAAGAAAAGAGTTTACGGAACAGAGATTTAACAAAAGAAGTCAAAATTAATTCAAAAGAAGTAAAAATTTATTGATATCCTAGCCTTAAATTTTTGTTCTCATACATGATAGCTATGGTATTTGGAGCAAGTTATTTAACCTCACTCATTGTACCTCAATATTGCCAACTATAAATGGAACCATAAGACATACCAGATAGGAACATGAGGTTTAAGTAAAATTAAGGGTATAAAATGCTTAGTATAGTACCTGACACATAGTAAATAATTACTCAATAAATTAGCTCAGAGTAATAGTTGTAATAACAAGCAAAACAACATTAAATATTAGTTTACATAAAAAGGGAAAAACCTAAAAGCACAAGACAAATGACTTCTCTATAGTCACAACTGGTAAACTACAAATCTGGTTCACAGATTAACTGATACAGCTTAAAAAGTTTTATTTCTTTTTCTGTTGTTTCTGGCATGTTTCTGTAATACTTTTCTAAGGTTTGTTTTTTCTTAAGAAGACAATCAAGAGAAATTTTAAGTATTCCTTAGTATCCTCTCCTTTTTGTGAAGGCTTCCATGGTTAAAACAACTGAAATACATTAATAATTTGTTTCTCTGTACTACTCTACTCTACATGGTTTCACCAATGCACAACTCACATTGAGCTGAAATTAATGATCTCCACATTTTCTCTATCCGTAGAGCACTTCAAAATTTGATATGTGGTCTTACTCCTTTTCATATTCCTAGTGCATTGCATAGTGCTTGGTACAGATATTTATTTTTGATAAATATCTGTAAACCCGAGCTAAACATACCTCTGATTCTGTTACTCGGAAGCTTTCCAAAAGGTATAAGTAGGTTAAACAAAACTACTTTTTAGTGAGTGTTTGTTATTTTTAACTCAATTTACATAGCAACTTTTCTTAGATCACACTTCAGAATCCAGTTACTGTGAAACACTTTAAATATTCTATGCCAAAAAAGTAGAAAAAATGACACAGAAATGAAGTTAATTTTTCTTCAGAAGTGAGCACAGTATGTTTTCCTTATTGGTACCAGTTATGAACCCTCTGCCTGATCCAGAACAATGTTTTCTAAAACTGAATGTAAATTTAGTAACTATTTGCTACTTTTGGTTGACATTGTACTGCTGCTCTCTACTATTTTAGCAGCTAAATCTGAATGTTGTCAGACTACTACAAAACAAGACTACGAATAATACCTACTACATATTCTACCCTAACCATTTCATTCATAGAAAAGAGAAAAATCAAATATATTTACTAATATAGGTAAAAATGACTTTTATTTTGTTGACAGTTAATACTACATTTAAATTATTCAGAGAGGTATAACAGGATATTTTTCGATGCAAATAACAAAATCAACTCTCATTTAAACAATGGAAATGTATTATCTTGCACAATGGCAATTTGGTCCAATGTGAAGACAGGTTTCAAGGGCTGGTTACCTCAGGGACTCCATCATCAATATGGGTCCAGATTCTGTCTTTAAAAATCTGCTATCTCTTGGGCTAACATTATCCTAAGGCTAATAATACTGGGTAGTAATTCAGGTTACATTCTTCCATGTTCACATCAAGCAGAAGTCACCATGCCAGTGGATGTCTTTTCAGAATGAGGAAAAAACATCCGAGAAGCTTACACATCCCTCTTCAATGTCCCACTGACCTGAATTGGTTCACATATTCATTTCTAGACCTATCACTGCCAAGATTATCAGTAGCCAAAGTAGATACATTGCTTGCACTAATGGCAAATTTCCAAATTCCTTTGCTGCTACTTACTAGCAAAAAATAATTGCAGAATGGTATATTACATGTACTTGCTGAACACTCAAAGGTCTTCCACAAATTTTCTGTTGAACTAACAGGTATTAAATGAGGACCCACTTCGTGGTCTGTATGTGAGACAACCAGGATATAATCATGGAAAAGACAGACATGATTCTAAATACTAACTGTGCTCCAAACAGAGGAAAGATGATGAACTCAGTATGTTAGTACAGAGGACAGAAGTGGTTTGATTAAGGAGATGTCTGAGATAAAACCAATAGGACTTAGTAGTTGACAAGATGTAAGCAGTAAGGGAATGGAAGGCTTCAAGGGTGAGCCCCAAATCTCTGACAAAGTATTAGATAAAAGGTGATGGCATCTATTGAGATGACAACATTGAAGGAGATGATTTTTCCTAGATCAAGGTTGTTTGGGGACACACTAAGGTTTCTCTTTTATCTTGAGTGACTTATAAATTCTTCTATGCTTATTTCCTAGAGAGTTTCTTCCAGAGCTAAAATCCCCAAAAAACTTGAGGACTGGTATTTACACCAAGTGGGGAGAAGGAGGTACGGAAACAATATTACGTATTCCACTATTTTATTATACTCTGGCATTAAAATGCTATTTTGTAGGCCATACCAACCACTAAAGTGCTAAAAACAAAGGTAAGGATTCAAAATAAGACAAAATTAAACTATACCTTTTTTTTAAATTTGTAAGATGTATTCTTAAATGTTTAAGTAAGTGAAAGCAATTACCTTTAAAATGTTATTTTAATTACTTCCAATCACTATATGTTAAAAATTCAGAATATAATTTTAATATAAACAGTCCTTCACATCCACAGGTTCCAAATTCATGGATTTAAACCAACCTGAATGGAAAATGTAGTTAGGCCTATGAACACTGTACCCATATTGAACACATACATGCCTGTACTAAACACATATAGGCCTTTTTCCTTGTCATTCTTTCCTCAAGAGTACAGTGTAACAGCTATTTACATAGCAATTACATTCCATAATAAGTATTACAAATAATCTACAGATGATTTAAAGGATATAGGAAGATATATGCAGGTCATATGCAAATACTATGTCATTTTATATAAAGAATTTGAGATCTGAACATCCATGGATTTGGGTATCTGAGGAGGGTCCTGGTACCAATTCTCTGGGGGTACCAAGGGATGACTGTATTTCACTATATGGGTACTTCATAAAATAAATATTTAAAAATTTCTATTATTTATCTTACTTACCTCTAAAAGAAAATCCCCTAGATACTGAATTGGATAAAATGGAGCCTTAAAGTTATCCTTTTCTTTCTCAGCATTGATTCTTGCATTACTGGCAATCACATGAGTTATTCCACTTGGTGAACTTTTTGGTAAAATAACATTTGCCTTTCCAGCCTCCAAAACTCTAAATAAAAACGTAAATGGTATAAAATATATTAGAAAAATTGAATATATTCAGTCAAATTATCTAAATCAATTACTCCCTAGGATCAGGAGTCAACTTTCTGAAAGGAACTAATTCCTTAGGGCCACTGAGGATCATGGAGAATTAACTACTGCAATAATTTCTTAATATATAAGTTTTTCACAACAAATATTTAAGAAATTATACTATTCTTTCTGTCCATTGCTTGATAAGAGAAAAGCTTTTATGAAGCAAGAATATTAAAGTATTCTCTAAGTAAAAGCCATAGCATTAAGCCAAAAGAACAATGATGGAAGAAGGCTAAGGAACCAGCCATTCTGGAAGGCAAGATTATGTCCAAAGAAATCATCCTGGACCACAAAAAATGAAATCAGTTGCCAACTCTCCTCCAAAAATTTAGTGTTTTAAAATGTGTAGCTTTGATCTACACTAAGAAAAAAATTTCATTTGGACTCACAAGACATACTCAGGCAGGCAAACACATCCCAAAAGTTTCAGGAAGTTCTGCTTCTGCTTAGAATTTAGAAAGCTACAACACTGCTACCACCTAACAATAAGAAAAGACCAAATAATCCACATCATAAGTCTCCTTGAGCCCATCAAAGAATCAAGGTGATATGTCAATCAAATAAGCTGATTTCCAAAGAATAAATCCTTATATGAAAACAACTGGACACACCAAACTACTTCACTTTCAGCAAAGCAAAGGAAAGGGGCTGTCATAAAAGTACACAAGAATCAGGCAAAATTTTAAGACACTGAAGTTCAGAATATAGATAGATAGTGTGACAATGTAGAAAACTGGGAGTCCCTGACACAAGAAGTCTGCCCTCACTTGCAAACTATTTTGCCATAGGCCTCCATGAAATATTCATGAAAAAGACCGGGTCACATTAGGAAAAAATACAAGAAGCTCCCCCTGGACAGTACTGGTGGACCACTGGGGACTAGCTTCCACTGAAGTATGGACACAAAACAGGTCCCTTTCATTCTCTCCTATGAAGCAAAAGCCTTCAAATGTTTGGAGAAGAATAAGAAAATCTTTCTGCCCTCAGATCCAGGAAAAAACACAATAGAGGAGAGGAAGTAAAACTTGTCTTTGGGAAAGGGATAGAAAAACTTCCTGCTGCCCAGTCTTCACTGTTTCTACATGAGAGAAGCAAAAACATTGGCTCTAAAGGAGGGACAAAAATGATCCCAAGATCATTAAAGATATTAAACAAATACAATGCAAAGATGTAACACTGGGAGAGACCAGAAACTGTCCCTTGCCCAAGAAGCTTGACCACAGGTACAAGGTAGACTTTGACTACAGCCCGGCAGGAAGGGTAGAAACAAATACCGAGAAAGCCCCAATCACATTAACCAATAACACAGAGAATACTTGAAGACCAAAGACTATCTAGAACTAAGAAAACACCCATCTGCACTGTTGGCCTGCAAATGAGTAACAAGACAGATGGGAAACACATGAAGAGCATCCTTCTGTGAGCTTGTCAGCCAGGGGCACAAAAGGTTAAAGTACAGCAAGAACACTGATAAAAAACCCTGCCAGTATCCAAGGTCCCATACTAAGCACAAAGAAATTGGAGTCCAATACTATTAGCTACAGTGATGCGCTGAAATTGTCTATAACATTAACACAATCCAAAACTAGCTCAATAACTGACAAGATTACCTCAACCACCCATACTAGCTGCCTTAGAAAAGAAGTTCCATTTTTGAATATAATTATTTACCTTAGCCTCTATTATTCTTCTAATGTGGTATCTGATATCAAGCAAAATGCAATAAAAATACAAGATATACAGAATAAGAAAAACTCAAGTCAAGAAACAAAAGAACACTACAGAATGAGATATGATCCATGCTGAAACGAACAGAAAAATCACTTTAAAATAACTGATTTAAAAGAACTTAATGGAAAAGATGTAAAACATGCATAAACAAATGAAGAATTCAGCAGACTCCAATGAAAATGGTAGAAATACAGAGCACTGTATCAGAGAACAATTTCTTTGGTAAGTTTATTGGAAGAGCAGACACTACTTACTGATAAATCACTGAAACTGAAGGCAGGTCAAAATTTTTTCAAACTAAGAATAGAGGATAAAAGAGATGTGGAATAGAATTAAACAGTCTTAAAATACATGTAATGGCTAGGTGTGGTGGACGCCTGTAATCTCAGTGACTTGGAAGGCTGAGGTATGAGGATTATAAATTCGAGGCCAGCTTGAGCATCTTAGGGATAGCATGTCTCAAAATAAAAAATAAATAAGCTTGGGGTGTAGCTCAGATGTAAAGTACATTTGGGTTCAATTCCCAGTGTCGAGGGTGATGGTGGCAGGCAGAATGGTGTTTCAGTGAAAGAACAATACAAGATAAGAAATATATAAAAGATAATGGCTGAATACATGCCATTATTAAAAACACAAAAAAATCCAAATGTGTAAGAAACATAAAAAATGCAAGCAAATAAATAAAAAAAACAAAATTCACATGATATACATATGCATCAGAATCAAACTGATAAAAAAAACAAAGGTCAGGAGAAAATCTTGAAGGAAAACAGGAAAGGGAACTTCACACAAAGAATGACTGTTGACTTCTCATCGAAACTGTATAAAAGAAGACAGGTGGAACAGAACCTTTAATTACTGAAAGTAAAGTCAATCCATAATTTTATATCCAGGATCAGTGTGAGAGGAAAAAAAATTAAAAGCTGAGTTTTCTCTGTTCTCATATCACACTAATCAACACAGAAGACGTCTATGATCTGAAAATGTATGACAATTTCTCCCTATTAGCAAACAAGCACTCAATTCTGCAGCATCAGACACTACATTGGTGTCCTCTAATCCAATACATTTCTGCCACTGAGAACTAGGTATAATGTCAAATCCCACAGTTTGAGGGCTCAGTCTTAAGATTGTCCTTTCCCCTAGTTTGGATGGTAATCACTAGCCTCAGGTTGTTTTCCCTTTGCTTCTGACTGACCAAGTATGAAACAGGGTTCCCATATCCTTTCTGAGGGTTTGACTGATTTGCTACAGCAGACGCTTAACATTTATCATAAAGTATATTTCAAAGAATGCAGAATGAATAGATGCATAGGGAAGGCCTGTGGAAAGGGGTATGGAGCTTCCATGCCTTCTCTAGGCACAGTGACCTTAGGAACCTCAATGTATTTGGCTAATAACCAAGAGCTCTCCGAAACCTGTCCTTCTGGGTTTCTAATGGAGCCTATGTTTTATAGATATAAATAAATTCTTACCTTTTATCACTTGGAAAGTCATTGGATTAAATTCTAAATCAAAAGACATAGAGTGGCCACACAGATTTAAGCAAAAATAAAACAAAACATAACCCAGCTACATGCTGCCTATAAAAGATATGCTTCAATCTTTAAGAACATACATACATAGCAGGGCTGGAGCGGTGGCTCGACAGTTACAGCGTTTATCCAGCATGTACAAGTACATGGGTTCAAACCTCAGTACCCACGTACACAACTAAGTGTCAGAGCAACGAAAGCCACCTGAAAAACTAAAGATTTTCTCTCTCTCTGTCCTTCTCTAAAAAAAAATACATAGAGTGAAAATAAAGGGATAGAAAAGGATATTCCATACAAATGAAAACCAAAAAAGATCAATTAGCTCTATCAGACAAGAAAGACTTATGAGTTAAAAACTGCAAAAAGACTCAGCAATTAAGGGGTCAATACATCAAGAAGATATAATAATTAAAAGTATATATTCACCCATATGTATAAAACAAATATTAAATGATCTAAAACAATCCATAAGTGGCAATATAATAATAGTATGAGACTTCAATACAGATTGAATACTTTAATACTTCAACAATGGACAATCCAGACAGAAAATTAAAGAGTGGATCTGAACTATACTTCAGACCAAATGATCGAACAAACATGTGCAGCACATTCTATCTAAAAGCAAGAGAATATACACTCTTTTAAAATGCAAAAAGAACATTCTCCATGATAGTTCTATTTTTTCTTTTTTAAAATTGATTGTGGTACTGGGAATAGAACCTAAGGGTACCTTACCACCTAGCTACATCCCCAACATTCCTGTTTTTCTTAAAATTTTTATTTTTATTGAGCTATTACATCATCATAAATGCATATAAAGTAACAATGTTATGCGTTTGCTTCTAAACCAATTATGCCCCCACCCATCTCTTGATTCTTTTATATTTTGCCCCTATAACGGATATAAATGTCCATATATATATGTGTATGTGTATATGTGTGTGTATATATGTACATACACAATGCATATATATATATAAAAATGATTATGTATTTCCCAGAATTAAATGATTGCACAAGTATTATTTGGATTTGTCAGGAGGTGTAAAGACTATACTACATTCTTGTCTTCCTAGATCCTTCCTTATCCTCCCTCCCAATCTCCCTCCTACCATATATCTATGGTTCCCCTAGATTAGTTTGATTACCTTTCACCCAAACCACTAGCCTCCACAAATGAGGGACAACATTCGACCCTTGACTCTGGGTTTGGCTAACTTCGCTCAGCATGATTTCTTCCAATGCCATCCATTTACTGTCAAAGGCTACAATATCATTATTTCTAAGAGCTGAGCAGAACTCCATTGTATGTATGTATGTGTGTATGTGTGTGTGTGTGTGTGTGTGTGTGTGTGTGTGTGCATACACACATACATACACACACCAGAGCTTTTGGATCCATCTATCCAGTGAGAGGCATTTGGGTTGGTTCTATTATTTAGCTTCTGTAAACTGAACTACTATGAACATTGATTTTGTAGCATTGCTGTAATGTGCCGATTCTAACTCCTCTGCGAAAATATCAAGAAGAGGAATAGCTGGATCAAATGGTGGATCCATCCTTAATTTTTGAGGAATCTCCACACTGCTTTCCAGAGCAGCTGTACCAGTCTGTAGTTCCACCAAGAGTGTGCTAGTGTTCCTATCTTCCCTCAACTCCTCCAGCATCCGTTATTGTTTATATTCTTCAACTTTGCCTGATTGGAGTGAGGTGAAATCTTAATGTAGTTTTGATTTGCATTTCTCTGATTATTAGTGATTTAGAACACCTTCTCATGTATTCATTGGCTTGCTTGGTTGTCTGTTGAGAAGTTTGTTGAGTTCTCTGGCCCATTTATTGACTGGATTGTTTGTGCTTCTGATATTAAGTTCACTGAGTTCTTTGTAACTTTTGGATATTAGTCCCCCGTCAGAGGAATCCCAGGTCATGATTATCTCCCATTCTGTGGGTTCTCTCTTGACAATTTTGACCAATTCCTTGGCTGAGGAAAAGCTTTTTAGTTTAATGGCATCCCACTCATTGAGTCTTGATTTTAATTCTTTCACTTTGAGAGTCTTGTTGAGAAAGTCTCTGCTTATTCCCATATGCTGGAATATTGGTCCTAAATTTTCTTCCAGCAGTTACATGGTAGCTGGTTTAATTCCTAGTTCCTTGATCCATTTTGATTAGAGTTTTGTGCAAGGTAAGAAATAAGGATCTAATTTCAACTTCCTCCAAATGGCTGTTCGGTTTGTTCAGCACCATTTGTTGAATAGGCTATTTTTTTTCCATGTTATATCTTAAACACCATTGTCAAAGATCAGATGTTTAAAGATTTATGGGTTTTGTCTCAGTCTTCTATTCTATTCCATTGGTCTTCATTCATACTTTGATCCAGTACCATACTGTTTGTGTTATTATAGCTCTATAATACATTATTAGTTTTGGTATTACAAAACCACCTGCTTTGTCTTTCTTGCTTAGTAACGTTTTGGATATTCTGGGTTTTTTGTTATTCCAAATGAATTTGAGAAATACTCTTCTGTATCCATAAAGAATGACATCGATATCTTGATGGGGACTGCATGGAATCCATGTAGAGTTTTTGGCAGAATGGCCATTTTAATTATATTAATTCTGCCTAACCAAGAGCATGGAAAGCCTTTCCATCTTCTCAGGTCTTCTTCAATTTCTTTCTTCAATGTTAGATAATTTTCATTGTACAGGTCTTTTACTTTCCCTTGTTAGATTAATTCCCAAGTAGTTTATTCTTCTTGAGGATATTGTGAATAGGATCTATTTCTTGATTTCTTCTTCTGCCCTATTATTGCTAGCATATAGGAAAGCTATTGATTTATGAGTGTTGATCTTGTAGCTTTCCACTTTGCTAAATCTGTTGATAGTTCTGTTACACCACAAAATAAGTCTGAACAATCTTAAGGCCAAAATCATTATCAACCTTCTTTTCTGACTATAGAAGATGATAAAAAAATCAGACTAAATCAGTAGCAATAGAAATCTTTAAAAAATACACAAATAAATAGAAATTAAACAACATACTCCAGAACAACCAATGAGTAAAACAAGATATCAAAAGGGACACCAAAAAAATCCTGAGACAAGTGCTAGGGATATAGGTCAGAGGTAGAATGACTATCTTACATTCATGAAGCCTTGGGATCAATCCTGAGCAAGCAAACACACACCTTGAGACAAACAATAATAGAAACACAACATACCAAAACTTATGGAATGTAACAAAAATGATCTTAGAAGAGAACTTATAGCAATAAATGCCTATATACATAAAAAATAGAATTTCAAGTAAATAATCTACTGCCACACCTCAGAGAACTAGAAAAAGAACTAAATCCAAAGATAACAAAATGAAGGGAATAACAAAGATCAGCACAGAAATAAGTAAAATGGAGGCTACAAAAGGAAAAAGAGCAATGAAACCAAGAGTTCATTTTTTGAAAAGATCAACACTGATAAGCCATTAATTAGATTAAAACAAATATACAAACAACCCAAGAGTGAAGACTCAAATGAAGAAACTCAGATGGTGGTGATGGTGGGGGGAGACAGTACAATTGATATTACAGATACAATGGGTCATAAAGAACTTATGAACAATAAATTAGGCCAACAAATTAAAATATCCAAAAGAAATGAAAAAATAGCTAGACACACATAACCTACCAAAATTGAATCAGGAATAAGTAGAACACCTAAACAGATCAATAACAATACCACCAAGTCAATAATAAAGGATCAAGGAAGGATCCCATCAAAGAAGGATCTTGTATTCCAAACATTCAAAGAACAATTCTTCTCAACCTATTCCAAAAAATAGAAGAGGAAAGAATTTTTCCAAACATGTTCTGTAAGAATAGTATTACTCTGATACCTAAATCAGAGGGATACAACAAAAAAATGAACATGAATGTAAAAATCCTCAACAAAACAACTGAATTCAATATGATTTTTTAAAAAATTATTCACCATGACCAACTGGCATTGGCTTCATTCCAGGAAAACATGGCTGGTTCAACACAAGAAAATCAATAAATGTAATCCACCACATAAACAGAATTAAAAACAAAAATCATATAATCATCTCAATTGACGCAGAGAAGGCATTTGACAAAAGTCAACCACTTTAAGCTCACAACTCTGGAAAAGATAGGGATCAAGGGAAGATACTTTAACTATGTCAGATCCATTTATGACAGACCCATAGCTAACATTATCCTCAATGGAGAAAGACTGAAAGCATTTCCACTGAATTCAGGAACAATACAAGGCTGTCCACTTTCCCCACTCTTGTTCAATATAGTCCTCGAAACCCTTGCCAGAGCTATCAGGCAAGACAAGGAAATCAAAGGAATTCGTATAGGAAAAGAGGAAGTTAAGTTATCTTTATTTGCTGATGACATGATTCTATACCTAGAGGACCCAATAACATCAGCCAGAAAACTCCTAGAGCTTATAGGTGATTTCAGCAAAGTAGCTGGCTACAAGATCAACTTCAGTAAATCACTAGCTTTCCTTTACTCCAGCAACAAATCCGCAGAAGAAGAAATCAGGAAATCTCTCCCATTCACCATCTCCTACAAAAAAATGAAATACTTGGGCACTAACCTTACAAAGGATATTAAGGACCTCTTCAAAGAAAACTATCAAACACTAAAAAAAGAAATTACAGAAGACCTGAGTAGATGGAAAAATATTCCATGCTCATGGTTAGGCAGAATCAATATAATAAAGATGGCCATTCTACCCAGAGCCCTATACAGTTTTAATGCAATCCCCAAGATACCAATGGCATTCTTCACAGATGTAGAAAAAACAATTCTCAAGATCATATGGAATAACAGGAGACCCAGATTAGCCAAAAACATTACTCTACAGGAAGTAGAGTAGGGGTTATCTCAATCCCTGACCTGAAATTATACTACAGAGCTGTAGTAGCAAAAACAGCATGGTATTGGTATCAAAACAGAACCGAAGACCAGTGAAACAGAATAGAAGATCCTGAGACAAACCCCCACATCTTTAACTATCTGATATTTGATAAAGGGGGCAAAAGCATAGTGTGGAATAAAGACAGCCTGTTCAACAAACGGTGTTGGACAAATTGGACAGCCATATGTAGACAACTGAAGCTGGATCCTTATCTTTCGCCCTGCACAAAAATTAAATCAAAATGGGTCAAAGACCTGGATATTAAGCCAACAACTTTAAACTTACTAGAAAAAGAAGTAGGGTCAACACAACAGGACATAGGAGTCGGCAGTGCCTTCCTTAACAAAACTCCCATGGCTCAAGCAGTAATGTCAAGAGTAAATGAATGGGATGCAATTAAACTAAAATGTTTCTGCACAGCTAAAGATCTAGTCAA
>PVKS010040003.1:6824-16999 GCA_004027875.1 Aplodontia rufa | reverse complement strand
AATAAAGTTGTTTCTCTCTTTCTCTGTCTCTCTCACTGTCCCTCTCTCTTTAAAAAAATAAATAAATAAATAAAAGAGAGAGGGACAGTGAGAGAGAATCAATTTTATTTAGTTTTTCATGTGGCTTTCATTGCTCCAACCCTTTGTTGTCTACCCTGTGCTAAGGTTCAAACCCATGTCTTTGTGCAAGCCAGGCAAGCATTCCAACTGCTGAGCCACTGCTCCAGCCCCCTTGTCAGATATTTTAGTCAGAGTGACACAAATGATGACTAAAACAAGGTTCAAATTAGGTTAAGAGTGTGGAGTTGTGATTAAGACACCCATCTGACTGTAAAGGCATTTAAGGTTATAAAAGTTCTTAAAGAAAGAAAAACTTATAAAGGATTAAAAACAAAAAGACACCTGTCTGAACATTTTAATTACTAAGATATCCCTGATAAACCCACAGCCTAAAATTTGTTCCCCCTACAGAATTACATACTCCATTTGACAGCAAATGCATTCTTCCAGTTGCTCAGGCCAAAGCCATCCCTCTGTTTTCCCTTACACCCTATATTCAATCCCTGAGCACATCCTGCTGTCTGTATTTTAAGATGGTTTATGTTTTAAAAAAAGAAAAAATTTTTTTGTCAGTACTGGGGATTGAATCCAGGACTCTCTACCAGTGAGCTGCATCCCCTGCTCTTTTTATTTTTATTTTTTATTTTGAGACAGTGCCTCACTAAATTGCCCCAGCTAGCCTTGAACTTACGATCCTCTTGCCTCAGCCTCCCGAACAGCTGGGATCACAGGTGTGTACCACGGTACCATGCAACATGTTCTATGTTTTAAAATAAGAGAACGGTCAGGTGTGCCTTGGTGTTTTCTATATTTACAATTTCTGAATTGTTTATGGCCAATTTTCAGGAAATAAGAATTAGTATGGTTTATAGGTTGTGTTTATAAAGTAACTTTTTGTATACACTTATATAGCTAAAGGCTAAATCCTCAAAATAAAGTCAAAACTTAAGAAAAAAGTAAAAATTCATTAAAGTGAAATGATTGTGGTTGCTACTAATTCACACACACACACACACACATATACATATATACATTTTTTTAAAAGAGAGAATCAATTTTATTTAGTTTTTCATCTGGCTTTTGTTGCTCTGACACTTCATTGTGTATGTGGTACTGGGGTTTGAACCCGCATCCCTGCTAATGTGAGACAAATGCTGTAACCGCTGAGCCACCTCTCCAGCCCCAATTCACATATATTTTGTATAATCCAATGCGAAGGAATCCTTAGAATTACATCCAAGTGGCCCACAGACAGTATCCTGGGCATTTGTTCCTGCTGCCCAAACATTTCTCCCCTCTATTAAGAAGAGGGGGAGTCTGGTCATCAGTAAGATGATGGAGTAGGACTTTCCAAGTCTAATTCCCCAGAGAAAACTTAGTTTTTTGTTTGTTTGTTTTTGTTTTTTAAGACACTCAGTATGTTGCCCAGGCTGGCCCTGAACCCATGGGCTCAAGAAATCCTCCTGCTTTAGCCTTCTTCAGAGCTGGGACTACAGGCATGCACCTGTCCCTGGCCAGAAATGGCAGTTTGAAAAACTATCCATGCACAAAAATTTCTTCCCAAGAGCTAAAGAAATTATGTAAGAGATTACAGCACTTGGGTATAGCAAAGAAATAAGGAAAGATGCGGTGAACATGGTAGGGCCAAGGGCTCTTTACCACTGAGCACATTCCAAGCCCTTTTTATTTTTTATTTTGAGACAGTGCCTCATTAAATGTTTTGGGTAATCACTAAGTTGCTGGGGCTGGCCTCCAGCTTGTGATTCCTACCCCAGGCTCCTAAACTGCTGGGATTACAGGTGTGTCCCACTGCACCCAGCTAGTACAGTTTTACCTTCTCTGTTATCACCCCTTCCCCAACCTCAGGGAGCACAGAATGAAAGTAATAAGAGCCTCTTCTTGGGGGAAGAGGAGGGAAGTAAGTGCTGGACTTTGCCTCAGAGGGCAATACTGGGCCCTCTTCAATGTTAGGGAGGAAAACACAGACCTAGACTTCAGGTCAGTACCCATGGACTGAGCCTTCAGGCCTGTACCAGTAAACAGGCTGGATCCTGTAGTTCCAGATTCCAGGCCTGCCCAGCAGACTCAGTCTCCAACCAGCTCTACAACCAGACCAACCTCTGCAGCACCAGGCTCCAAGCCTGCTCCAGATTCCAGATCAGCCCAGATCCAGCCCTGCCCACACAATTACAGGGTTCAGGCCCGCCCCAGTGAAAGGTCAGCACCCCTGGCTTCATGCTGGCAGCTATGGACATAGGTTGCAGGCCTGCCCAGAATAGCCCCACATTCCACACTGGCCCCTGAGGCTCTACATTCTAGCAGATACAAGACCTGGGCATGCTCCAGCAGAACTGGGGGTGCATGCCATCCTGAGACCCCAGTGCTGGGCCAGTCCTCACAGACCCAAGTTCAAAGGCTTCCCCTGTGAACTTAGGATCTAGGCTGACCTCCACTGCCTCAGGACACAGGGCAGCCTTCTTAGACCTAAACTTCAGGATGGCATTCATGGATACAGGCTCAGGTCAGACCCTATTAACTCCAGGCACCAAAACAACACCCAGGATCCCAGGTTCTGCACCTGCCCCAGCACCAGGCCAGCACAGACTCTATGCAGGTCCCTATGTCTCCAGGCTCCAGTGGCCTCAGAGTGCAGGCCCATTCATGCTTTGTATACTGCAAGAATTAATATTGTTACTAACAATATTATAAAGAATAAATTAATAAATAAAATAAAAATAACAACTGTTATCAATATTAACAATTGATGTCGTTAAGCTGTCCACGCTACCCAAAGCAATCTAAGATTCAATGCAATCCCTATCAAAATTCCAACAGCATTTTTCATATGAATAGAAAAAAATAACTCTAAAACTTGTACAAAATCACAAGAGATTCCAAATAGCCAAAGCAATTTGAAATGAACGAAGCTCGTGGGTAAATTTCTGAAATTTGTAACTATATATGCCCTGAGTTAAAGAACAATGAGGGGCTGGAGTACTGGCTCAGCAATTGGAGCGCTTGCCTGGCTTGCCTGAGGACCCGGGTTCAAACCCCAGCACCACACATACAACTAACCAAAACCAGATCCAGATGAATAAATACAATTCTCTCTCTCTCTCTCTCTAAGGAAAAGTAAAACAAAAAAGGAAAAAGAGGGCACCAACCCGGAAGTACCTGCCAGGTGGAGTGAGTTGCTTGGGTTGGGTCATCTGGGCCACATGCAGGTGTGCTGTAGGACTCCCCATGGAAGATACTGTGTCCCAGGTGACATAATAAAACAGCTGAAGAAGTTACACAAGGTAGAGGAGGTGCAGTGTGCCGGGGGCCAGCCCCAGCTGAACTCTCGGGTCCCCGAAGGAAGAGTGGAGTCAGCATGGAGGAACAACTTGAACCTCCGGGACAAGTTGCAAGCAGACACACTTCTGAACCTCCGGGACAAGTTGCAAGCAGACACACTTCCCTGCTTGAGCAAAATGCCATCCATACTTTATTGTTGAACATTTTTATACATGTGCACGAACAAGACATTCATTATCAGCTTCATTGTACAATCATCTTTTCAGTTTCCCAGGAAACTTAAAGCATCAACCATTAGTACAATTCATGTCCTCGACCTCCCCACTGTAATGACCATATGTAACTATTTGGTTTAAACTGATTCAGAGCATCAGACATAAAATTACTTAAAGCATCAGCCATTAGTACAATTCATGGCCTCGACCTCCCCACCACATTGACCATATTGTTTAAACCTGCTTTTACAAGGGACAGAGACCAAACACTGCCCCAAGTTCTGCCTCCTTAAATTCCTCCAGAGGTTTCTACAAACCATTACCTCATTAGATAAGAGAAGTGTATAAGGGTGACTGCACTACGTTATTCTAGAGGCCCTATCTTAGTATAAATGAAAAGTTTCTTATTTAGCTAGACAATGTTATAGGCTATATTTTGTTATTGTAACCTTACCAAATATTCTATGGCTATCTTAGATCCTATAAATGTTAATCCTATAAAATATCTGTGCATCCTAACCTATGGGCTAAGAAGTTAAAGCCTAACCTCTGCAAAGACAAAAAGGGTAAACATGTCTTATTTACTGCTAAGGCGTTAAAGCTCATCCTCTGTAACAGCAGGAAAGGTAAGCAGGCCTTTCTCACTCAAAGTCCACAATACAATGTGAACACTCAGGATAGTTTTGGTAAATGTTTCACATATACTGCTTCTTCGTTCCTTAGTTCTAATTATTTTGCTTTCTATTTCCAATTTTGTATTAAAGTCAATATAGCTTCATTTTCCATGATTTCTACATGTGTTATTACAAGTACTCTTCTCCACAAATGGCAACAGTTGTCTAAGCAATGGAATTCTCATAACAATCGGAGAGTTTCCAGTTTGAGTAAATTCATAATACACATAGTTACTAGAACACAGCCAATTCCTAGAAAGGATGGTTTTGGCAATTTCCAGATCTGACTTTGCCTAGCCTATCCCCAAGTCTGGACTTTTTCAAACAGAACTTCAGTGGACATTGCCTCCTCCAGCAGTGGGCCAAAATGAAGAAGGCCCCACAGCAGAAAAAGATGGCATGTGCCTGAATCTACGCAAATAATGCCATCCATAAGGGAAAGGAATAAGGCAACTGACTGCCTGGCGTCCTGTGTGGAAGCGGTAGCCTCCAGGGTGCTTCTGTCATGACCTCGAAGTGGGTAACCATGAGACTGAAAGAGGATTTGTGCACCATAGACCTGCAGGGCTCTGCCATGAAGGACAGGTTCACATGTTGGTGACAGAGGACTTCATGAGCTCGGCCACCACACTGACCAGGCCTCAGGAGCAGCTGGCAGTCACATAGCGCAGGTTGCTGAGAGAATGGCCTGGAGCTTCTGGACACGGTCAGCCAGCTGCCTAAGGGTGCCCGTGCCTGGGAGGGATCGCTGTTCACAGCTAGGAGGACCAACTGTCCCAGAGGTTGGCTGCCTTGAGGAAGTAGCAGCATCCTCACATGCACCTGCTACCCTGCACAGTGAGATGCTGGAGGCTCCTGTCCCTCCTCCCCACCACCACTGCCCCTTGCCTTCCTCTGATCCAGCAGAGCAGCTGCCAGCAGTCATGGCCTCTCAGCTCCTCCCACCTGCCAGGCCAGGGTAGACTCAGAACTGATCCTGTCCTCTTAGGTTGGGCAGTAGGTCTATGTCCTGGAGTTGGGATTGCATACACTGGTATGGTAGCTTTGTGAATCTGGGCTGACAATGGGACCTGGTACGCTCCCCTCAGTCTTACACTGTGCAGAGTGGACAGGACTGGCCAGAGGGCATGTGTGGACTTAAGCCCAGTGCTGTGGGGCCTTCACACTCCAGGGGCTGAGTCTCTTCTGCCTACTCTAAGTCACTGGGGATCAGGCCCATCCTGCACCAGGCAGCTCCTGGACGCCTCCCCCTTGACAGACAGCCTGCCACAAGGAGGCGCCTGTGGATCTGTGCGTGCTGGAGGATGTCCAGCACCATGGGCACTGTCCTGGGCATTTACAGACGACAGCTCTTTTCTCTCGTTCTGGGGCTGGGGTCCTGGCCATGCCAGTTGCCTGAGCCCTTCTGGGCCTCCTGCCCTTGGCTCCCTCAGAGGAGCCCAGTCACAGTGACAGAACCATCACCCAGTTCCAAGTCCAGGAGTGCCTGCCCTGGGGTTCTCATCCTTGCTGAGCAGTGCCCTCTGGAGGTGCCTTGGACCACTTGAGCTGAGCTCTGTCTCCCACGTGCCACCCAGAAGCGGAGGCTCCTCCAGCCACATGGCTAGTGAAGGAATGGGGACAGTCACCTGTAGCCCCAGCCAGCCCCGTAGCTCTCTGAGGACTGCCATAGATGCATTGTGAAACTTGCTGGGAGCCCCAGAGGGCTTAGGGCAACTGCTATTATTTTGTTTTTGGTTTTTGGGTTTTTTTTTTTTTTTTCTGTTTCCTAAAGTTTACTCAATGTCCTCAAAGTTCCTCAGGTTTTTTGTTTATATTTTTGTTTTTTTCCAAAGTAGAAAGCAGATGACAGATGGGATGTGCTGGGTCCCAGTTTTCTCAGCCTGGGTGTGGGGGGAACAGAGCTGCCCACCTGGAGAGACCCAGGTTCATGTGCAGAGACGCGGCGACCCTGACCAGGACTCACTGGCTTGGGTTCTTTCCGTTCTGGACTTGGAGTCCTGGTATCCATACCATGAGTAGTGTTGAGGGAAAGGGTGGCATTGGCGGTCCTGGATGGGGTGTGATCCCACCGGGACTCCCTCAAAATTGACCTGCATGCTGGGTGTTGTGTGAAACTGGTGTCATCTGGGAACCGCTTCGGGGAGCTCCCTGGACCTCGCTGCAGGTGCCCTGAGCTGCAGAGTTCTATGTAGCACTTCTTGAGGTAGGGTGCTGGGGCTGGGTTCACCAGAGGAGGGTGGGCGTGTTTGCTTTTTTCCTAAAATGCTGTTGGAAGTACATAAATTGATGCCTGAAAAAAAGGAAGAAAGATCTCAAGTAAACAACTTAAACATTTTCTGCCTTAAGACACTAGAAAAAGCTGGGTATGGTGGCACACACCTGTAATCCCAATGACTCAGGAGGCTGAGGCAGGAGGATCACAAGTTCAAAGCGAGCCTCTGCAATTTAGTGAGGCCCTAAGCAACTTAGCGAGAGCCTATCTCAAAATTTAAAAAAAATAAGAGCTGGGGATGTGGCTCAGTGATTAAGGATGGCAGGGTTCAATCCCTGGCACCAAACAAAACAACAAAACAAAAAACACTAGGAAAAGAACAAACTAAATAAAAAATAAGAATAAAGAAGCAAACAATAAAAATGAGAGTACAAATGGATAATATATAGAATAGAAAAAATAGAAAATAATAACACCAAAAGTTTTAAAAAATCAAAAATTGTCAAACCTTTAGCTAGATTGATCAAGAAGTAAATAGAATATAATTTTTTTCATGTAATAAAACACTAATCAATAATAAAAAGGAAAGGGCCGGAGTGGTGGCTCCGTGGTTAAGGTGCTTACCTGCTCGGGTTCAAACCCCAGTACCACGTATACAACTAAATGTCAGAGCAATGAAAGCCACGTGAAAAACAATAAAAATTGATTCTCTCTGTCTCTCTCTCTTTCTCTCACTGTCCCTCTCTCTTAAAAAAAAAAAAAAAGCAATAAAAAGGAAAGAAGTGTTGACACATACTACTAATGGATAAACCTCCAAAACACGACACTAGGGCTGGAGCGGTGGCTCGGCTGTTACAGCGCTTGCCCAGCATGCCCAAGTATACGGGTTCAAACCCCAGCACCCATGTACACAACTAAGTGTCAGAGCAACGAAAGCCAAGTGAAAAACTCAATAAAAATTGATTCTCTCTCTCTCTCTCTCTCACTGTCCTTCTCTCTCTCTTTAAAAAAAAAAGACACTAAATGAAAAAAACTTATCACAAAGGGCCACATGATATGTCATACTTTGTCTATAAAACGTCCAGAAGAGGCAAATTGAAAGAGTAGATTAGTGGTCGTCAAGGTCTGAAGGGAGTGAGTTATGAGGGTGACAGCTAAGGGATACAGGTTTCATTAATTTTCATTCTAAATTAATGGAATTGATGAAATGATAATTAAAATAACAATAATAATTCTTTTTTCTTTTTTGGTATTAGGGGTTGAACTCTAGGCACTGAGCCACATCTCTAGCCCTTTCTACATTTTAATTAGAGATAAGGTCTCACTTAGGGCCGGGTAAGCTGCTGAGACTCAGCCTCCTGAGTTGCTGGGATTACAGACATGTGCCATTGTGATTGGCATCTTCTTCCTTTTCCTTTATCCCACCTAAACACCTTTTTATGTTTTTGTAAGTAATACTATTTTGGTTTCAAAGTTGTTTTCACTTCAAACACAAATACATGCACAAAGCCAAGTGTACACTGTAATCCCAGCAACTCGGGAGTCTGAGGCAGGAGGATCTCAAGTTCAAAGTCAGACTCGCCAATTTAGTGACAGTGACTTAGTGAAACCTTGTTTCAAAATAAAATGTAATAAGGGCTAGGGATGTGGCTCAATGGTTAAGTGTCCCTGGGTTTAATCCCTGGCATCAGGTTGCAGGGGGAACCTATGAACAGAGGACTTAGGAAACAAATGAAGAGTTATTTTATTACAAATACATTTAAATTTAAATTATTACAAATTGGTGCAAATAAAATAATCCTAGTTACTATAAAAGCATGATAGGTCTCTATCTTTTGAATCTATCCTCAGAAAAAAAACTATCATGTATAAAAAACTCTACTTTTTTTTAAAGAGAGGGGGAGAAAGTGAGAGACAATCAATTTTATTTATTTTTTCATCTGGGTGTTTTTTCCCGATACTTATGTATGTGGTGCTGGGGTTCAAACCCATGTCCTCATGCATGCCAGGCAAGTGTTCTAACCACTGAGCACCACTACAGCCCCTCTTGCTTATTTTATCTTTGAATTAGTTTCTTTGTATATATATATATATATTCTCAAAGAGCGAGAAAGGGAGAGAATCAGTTTCATTCATTTTTTTCATCTGGCCTTTATCTCTCCCACACCTAGCTGCCTACGCACCACTGGGGCTTGAACCCAGGTCCTCATGCCTGCCAGGCAAGCACCCCAACTGCCAAGCCATCACTCCAGCCTTCTTTTTTATTTTTAAGCTAATTTTTATTTCCATCTGTTTGTTGTTGTTTTCTTTTCTCTAATTTATTTGTGTATTCGGTGCTGGGGATCGATCCCAGGACCTCATGCATGCCAGGCAAGCACTCTTCCACTGAGCAGCCCCTGAATTGATTTCTTTTTTTCTTTTTTAAAGAAAGAGGGAAAAATCAATTTTATTTATTTTTTATCTGGCCTTTGTTTCTCTGACACTTAGTTGTGTATGTGGTGCTGGGGTTTGAACCTGGGTCTTTACTCATGCCAGGCAAGTGCTCCAACCGCTGAGCCATCACTCTAGTCCCCTGAATTGGGTTCTTAATGGGAATAAGAACCCCAGATGAAGTTAAAGAAGTTGTTCTTAAAAATCAATTTCTCAGGCTGGAGCGGTGGCTCAGCGGTTTCGGTGCTTGCTTGGCAAGCACGAGGACCCGGGTTCAAACCCCAGCACCACGTACACAACTGAGTGTTGGAGCAACTAAAGCCATGTGAAAACCTAAATAAAGTTGTTTCTCTCTTTCTCTGTCTCTCACTGTCCCTCTCCCTTTAAAAAAAAAAAAATCAATTTCTCCATGTTGTATGAGAATTATTTGTCTTCTTTGATTTAGGTGTAAATTCTCTAACTAAATTGTATGTTTTTATTTCTAAACTCTCCCTTTACCATTGGCAATTGTCACAGTTTCAGAATTGTGAATAATAATTGGCTGTACTTTGTGAGTCTTTTTATTTTAAACTTACTTATATCAGTTGCCATGGGTCTAATAACACTCAAGAATTTATGTATGCCTTCTTTTATAATGTACTCTAGAAACCAAAACTGATGCTGAAACAATCTTATGATGCAAAAAACACAGTTTTCTCTCCTTAAACCTTTGGTAGTTATTTTACATTATATTCTCTGCTAGTCCAATTGAGCCAGAATTCTTTCACCGGTGTATGGCTTTGTTATTCAAGAAGAGCTGTAAAATCTGTAATAAAAAAAAAAAAACTCAGAAAAGAAGGAAAGCAACGACAAAATGCAAAATGAGCCTATAAGCATGTTCAGATTAATGGGTTCTCAGAGGATATTAGAAATGACAGGAAGCATGTTCTTGGTGCCATATAATTTTGTATCTTCACACGGAAAGTAGGAGGCATCAGCCTGAGACAGGAAACAACACAGAAAAAAAAATGCCACCCCCAAAATAAGAGAGAATGATAGAAAGCAGAAACAGGGACGATCAGAGACAACCAGCCAGTTGAGGCCAGTCTCTAACAGGAGAAAGGAAAAGAGGGAAACACCAGGCAGGAGGAGGAATAGAATCCAGCTCTGCAGAGACTGAGGATGGGATCCAGGAAGGAGGGAGATCGGCACATACACTCCGATATTTTTTAGCACCAAAGGTAAGACAACTCAACAGTTTGGGTAGAGTGGAGAAAAATGGGTGGGGAAGGTTCATAGTGGGCT
>PVKS010040002.1:0-16896 GCA_004027875.1 Aplodontia rufa | reverse complement strand
CTACTAGACCAACTTTCTCATTGTCCAGGGTCTAGTCCCCACCTCCACAGATGAGTGGAGACAATCGACCCTTAGTTCTCTGGGTTAAGCTGATTTTACTCAGCATGATCTCTTCCATAGCCATCCATTTACCTTCGAAGGCTGCAATATCATTGTTTCTAATTGCTGTGTAATATTCCATGGTATAAATGTACCACAGATTTTGGATCCATTCTTCCAGTGAGGGACATCGGAGTTGTTTCCATAGCCTAGCAATAGTAAATTGTGCTGCTATGAACATCGATATTGCTGTGTCACTGTAATGTGCTGATTCTAAGTCCCCTGGGAAGATACCCAGGAGTGGAATAGCAGGGTCATATGGTGGACTCATCCCTAATTTTTTAAGGCTTCTCCTCACTGCTTTCCAGAGGGGCTGTACCAGTCTGCAGCTCCACCAACAGTATGTTAGTGTGCCTATCTCTCCACAGCCCCTCCAGCATCTATTGTTTATTTTCTTCATCTTTGCCATTCTGACTGGTGTGAGGTGATATCTTAATGTGGTTTTCATTTGCATTTCTCTGATTACTAACGATTTAGAGCACTTTCTCATGTATTCATTGGCTTGATCAATGTCCTCTGGTGAGAAGTCTCTATTTAGCTCTTTGGCCCATTTATCAATTGGGCTGTTGGTGTTTTTGTAGTTGAGATTTTTGAGGATTTTGTAGATTCTGGATATGAGACCCTTGTCTGAGGAATCATAGTCCATGATTCTCTCCATTTCTGTAGGAAACCTCTTGACTCTTTTGATTGTTTCCTTGGCAGTACAAAAGCTTTTTAGCTTTATGGCATCCCATGCACTGATTTTTGACTTTACTTCCTTCACCTTTGGAGACCTGTTGAGAAAGTCTTTGCCTACCTGGGAGCACTATTTTGACTTTAGTCAAAAGTTGATTTTTAACACTTGGTCATTTGGTATTGGACCAAAATATTTTTGGCTTCATTTATGACTTTGGGTATTCTCTTTTGTATTTCAGAGGCTGAAAGCCTCTGATGTGAAAGAAAAGCAGCCGTTGTAGATTCTAGTTTTAGCTGTCATTATTCATGGCCTCTTGGTTCAGGCCCCAACAATCGGACAACTGGGAGCTTCTGCAACCATTCGCGGTGATGGCAGCAGGTGATCACAGGCTGCAGAAGTGTCAGCAGTGAGTCCTCAGTGTCTGTGGAGAGAGGGTTAGCAGGTGAGGAGGGAGGGCTGGCTTTCATATGTCATAGGAAATGAGTGGAAAATAAAGTTGTAAAAATGAGGTGGGCTAGACGTCAGAGATCTTGCAAAACAGACCAAAGTGGTGTTGTTTTCTGTCTGTCAGCCAGATATTTCTTTTGACTATTTGAAGATCTAATGGGTTTATTTTTTCTTATGTGGTGTATTTTTTTCACCTTAATTTTTCTTGTTCATAGATAGACACAATGTTATAAAAGCAGAAATGTTCCTAGAAAGAACAGATCAATCTGTTTTGAGCTCCTGTTAGCAACTTAGAAACAGTTATGAATGCCTCTATTCGCGATCCTAACATTTTTATGCAATTTAAAGAAAAATAATTTATGCTTGCAGCAACTTATGAGGTATGTTTGTTTATTATCCTGATTTTATAATTCTGTTAGATGATTTGCTCAGACAGGCAAAGGAAGTGCCAGGAATCAGTCTTGGGTCATCTGATTCCTGGTTTCTACTCTCTCATTAATTTAGTTTTTCTCAACCTAAATTTGAGGAAAGTGTCCATTCCTTCTCTTCTTCAATATAGATTACTTAGATTACTTAATATAGATTCTGTGTCAAGTCTATTGTGCTGCTAAAGTTCCTTCCTATACCTCTACATTGTTTTCTTTCCTTTTCTTTTTCTTTCTTTTGGTACTGGTGATTGAACTCAGGTACATTTTACTGCTCTTTTTATTTTTTCGTTTTGAGACAAGGTCTTACCACGTTGCTGACGGTCTTCCTAAGTTGCCCATGCTGGCTTCAAACTTGCAGTCCTCCTGCCTCAGTCTCCTGAGTTGCTGGGATTACAGGCGTGTATCACCATATCCAGTTTTCCTTTGTATTCTTTTGCACAGAAATATTGTCTTTTTGCTACTTTGCTCTTCTAATCTTATTTTAGTTATTTTTTATGATAATAAATGAATGCCAATCCTTTTACATCTGAAATCCTATTTTTGTTGTTATTGTTGTTGTTATTATTATTATTATTATTATTATCAGTACTTGGAATTGAAGCTAGGGTCTCACACATGCCAGATAAGTGCTATATCACTGAGCGACACCCACAATCCTTTCTAAATTTTGAGATAGAGTTTTGCTAACTTGCCCACACCAGCTTTGAACTTGTGATCCTCCTGCCTCACTCAGCCTCCCAAGTAGTTGGGATTACAGGTGTGCATCACTATACCCAGTTAGTTACTATTATTATTATTTTTTTTTTTGGCTAAAATACTTCTTTAAATTAGTTAATTGTAAATAAACATATAAGGGTATATATATATATACATATGTGCATGTATACATATGCATGGTTTTACATATCTGAAAGGTCTTTCACATGTAAAAAATAAAGGAGCTATATTTAAAATTTTTTTGGACATAAACTTCTCCCTCAGAAGTTGGTAAGTAGCTGTACCGTCTTTTCCCACTTATTTTTGAAGAGAAATACAAAGTCAACTGGATTTTGTTCAACTTATGTACCATTTTCAAAAGTTCATGCCTTTTCTGGATTAAAGTTTTTATGTTAGTTCTTTACTTTTATATAAAAGAAGCAAATAACTGTGTGCATTTTAATGTCTACTCACTAATCTTTGTTGTGGAGACTTTTATCTGCATGGGCTTTGACTTTGTCTTGGTTTTCTAAAGAACACCCTGAAACCAAACTAATATTCTCAAATTTCATGAATGGCATAATCCTAGGAAGGGAAAATTGGGGATAAGGTAAAAATGGAGAGAGGGAAAATGTAGTATATGAATTGCTGAGCTGGCCATAGGTTCATAATATAATGTAGCTGGTTCCTTGATGTGAGTACCTCTTCCACCAAAGAGGTGCTATGACACTGTAGAGCTATCCTTGGGGACCAAAGGACAGGAACTTATCTGTTGATCTTTGCAAAGCCTTGTCTTTTCATAGCTCAATGTTTCCCCTGTTGGATGTTTGCTTTCCCTTATTTCCAGGTTCTGATATTTTGCCTCTTCCAGAAGCCACTGGGAAGGCCACATCCTGTGTTGAAGCAAGGTGGTTCTCTGGAGTTCAAGAATGTAGAAGGTAGGGTCAGTACCTTTGGGTTCTGTGGGACCTAGTCTGGCTGAGAGCAGCCTTGGTTTCAGGGGAACTGCGGGTTTGATGGAGGCCTTGCCTGCTGCACTCACCAAGAGGGACCCCAAGGTGATGGTGGTTTTGAGAGATAGGATCCCAGAGCAAGGCTCCCAGTGAACAGGTAATCAAAGCACGAGGGGCCATTGGCACCAGAGAGGAGCACAAACCAAGTTGAGCATATTCGTAAACCATATTCATCTTGGGTTAGGAATTTCTTTCCTTTCCTCTATATTCACAATCTTAATTTTGATTATTTTTTTTCTTAGACCTCTTCGTTTAAATTTTGGGGGAGTCCTTTAAATTTGCTTGATGAATAACTATTTTACTTTCACAATTGCATTTCTATTCTTCACTGCCTGCAAAGTCATTTCAATTCTAATAAGGCATTGTTAGTTTCCTTGAAATCTTCTTCTCATTTAGAAAATCCTGTCTTTTTCTTGGTCACAGACTGTTTTTCCCTAAATGCTAATTTTCTAAAGGTTTTTATTTAGTTCTAATAGTAGATAATTTTGAGAAGTATATTTTGTTTAAATCTTCATTTCCATCTTCCTTCATCTCAGAATTTCTCCCCCATAGATTTTCTTTTTCAAAAAAAATTTTAGAGAATTATAATTATATGTAGTATTTGGGTTCATTTTGACAAAATCACACAAGCAAGTGAATTTGATTTCAATTCCCCTTCTCCAACCCCCTTTCCTTCCCTTTTCCCTCCCTCTATTCTCCCTCCTCTACTCTTCTAAAGTAGAATTCCCTTTGGTATATTTACATACAAATATAAAATTTTGTTAAATTCACTCCATTTTTCTTTCCCTTTCCCTTCCCTCCTCTCTCCCTTCTCCTTCTATTCCACTGGTTTTTCATTTATCTTTATAATATCTGATTCCCTCCCCAACCAACTTCTTTCCATGTATTTTTCTCTAGTTTCCGCATATGAGAGAAAACATTTGACCCCTGATTTTTAAAATCTGGCTACAATAATAAATGTTGGCATGGTTGTGGAGAAAAGGTACACTGTTACATTGTTGGTGGGACTGCAGACTTGTACAACTCTGAAATCAGCACGGAGATTAACTAGGAATGGAGCCATCATACAACCCGGCTATCCTACTCTTGGGTATTTACCCCAAAGATCTAAAATCAGCATACCATTACGATACAGCCACATCAATGTTTACAGCAGCACAATCCACAATAATTAAATATGGATCAACCCAGTTGCCTGTCAGTAGATGAATGGATTAAGAAATGTGGTGTGAAGCTTTATTCCATACATTGATGGTTAGTTTTTATCTTCAATCTACCCAGAGTCAAGTTCTGGTCAAGCTGTATTTTGGACAACAAATTTAACAGTGTTGACAGGTTCCTCCACTGTAGCTTATCTAGATTGATGTGGACTTTTTCCTATTTCTCTGGCCCAGCGGTCACACATACTCCCTCTCTCTCTTGCGCACATGATGCCTCTTAATTATGATACACATTTTTACATTTTAAACACAAATGCACATGCATGATTACAAGAAGTAATCCTTAAGTCTCCATCTCCTCTTTTAAGGCTTTGCTAGAGCCCATCTCCCAGAATATACTATTTTCAAATCTCTTCTTCCTACTGTCATGTTTTCTGGACTCTCTAGTCCTTGGTCAGATGTAGAGAGGTAATGGATACATTCAAACAGGTAGATGCGATAATTAGATAGCTCCCTGATTTCTTGTGTTTTCTTAACCAGGGGCCAGAAAACAGGATAAAGATGAGGAATCTGATTATTCTCTTTCAAGAGAACAGGGTTGCTTGATGACTGTCAACACAATATGAGCAGGGTATTTTTCTGTTCCGTTCCATTTACTTTATAGTGAATGGAAATGTCTACCGTGTTCTGGAAATAGATTAACTGTCAGTTCTGGTATTCAGTGTTAAGTCTTCATCTTTTTCTGTGTCTTTGTGGGCATTTTGGGAAGGCGTTATGAGAGGGTATGTCAAAGGCCATGGCACTAGGGTGCTTTAGGGTGCCTTTCCTTTGGGTCTACTGTGGTCCCCAGCTAACACTCCCATATTTGTGCCCCATCCTCCTTAGATTAGATGTCTAAGTAAACCCAGTACTCATGGTCCCTACATTGGTTTAGTCAAATTTTCATTGCTGTGACCAACATATCTGACAAGAACAATTTAGAGGAGGAAAAGTTTATTTTGGCTCAGGTTTTCAGAGGTTCAGTTCATGGTTGGCTGACTTCATAGTTCTCACTGAGGTGAGGCAGGATCTCATGGCAGAGGGCATGGTGGGAGAAAGCAGCTCAGAACATGGCAAGAAGGAAGTGGGGAAAGAGCTCTGTTCACAAGGGAAGAAATATAAACCCCAAAGGCACACCCGCAAGGACCTAGCTCCTCCAGCCACTCCCCACTTGTCTACAGTTACCTCCCAGTTAATTCATAGCAGTGGATTGACCCACTGATTAGATTAAGGACCTTATAATCAAATATTTCACCTCTAAACTTACACTGGTTTACACATGAGCTGTTGGGGGATACCTCAATCTAACCATAACACCCCTCTTCTTTCCTGTGCTGTCCATAATTTAGGTCATCCAGTAATTTTCTCTTTGTGCTTGAAGTTCTTCTGACCACATGGGCTCAGTTGTCCTCTCTTGAATTCCTAGACTTCTTGTGATTTGTGTTGTGCAACTTACCAAGTGATGATGAAGGCTCTAGTCCTACGTGTGTGTTGGATCTTTTCCACTACGTTGCCAGCTTTGCCAGGGAAGGGGTTGTGCCTTACTTATCCTAATATATTCTTAGCAGTTCTGGACATGTAGTGGTTGGGATCCTTGCGTGGTAGTTGCCTATGGGAACGGCATTTCATAATCACATCCAGAAGCCACCTTGATGCTCAGGTTTGCTCCACAACATTCAACATTACCATCTCAACGAACCCTTTGGGAAGTAAGGGGAGATACATTGTGTGTAGGACAAGTTCTGTTCCCTATTTATGGATTGACACATATGAACCCTTCAACAGGAAATAGTGTAGCATCTTAATGTGCAGGTGAATGTCATGATTATGAACGTAGATTCTGGCAATAGATGACTAAGGGAAGGGTGGAAACGTGTATCTGACGTTGGTTAGCCGTGTGATTTTTCTGTGTCTGTTTTTACGTCTGCACAGAGTACAAATATAGGCAATGCTACATAATGTTTTTTGAAGATTAAATAATTTAATACTGTTAACTAGTGAATACTTAGCAGTGCTGATGCATGATACGTACTGTGCAAGCTTGCTTTCTGTCTTTCAAAAATAGTCATATTTGGAGGTTTTCTCTGCACTGCTAAAGGTCTCCAAAAAAAGCATCTTATATAAACTTCCTTCTCTACCCCTCAATGCCATGCATCTTCACCTGGGACTTGCCCCTCTAGGAACTCTCCCATCTGCTAATAGAAAGCCTGTCCACATTTCATTAGGAGTTCTTTTGATTTTCCCTTTAGGTCATCTGACACATGGATCTGGAATAACACTGCATACCAAGGATTAGTGGAGACCTTCCAGGTAACACTTTATTAGGTAACATCTTTTTCTTTTCCACTTGGCAAGCATTCCCTATTTGCTATGGAATGGGTTCTGGGTCTAGCCTAGGACCTGACCTCAGAAGTCTCTGATTTTGCTGTGCATATGGGTTATGGTTTTAGTCTCCCCACATCACTCCTTGCATACACCTGGAAGCAGCATGATAAAGATCAAGCTTCCCTCTAATGTAGGATGTTATTCTTGATGTTACTGGATATAATTTCTAGGAGGTAGACAGACATGGCATTAAATTGGATGTCATAATCTCTTCATTATTTAATTCTCTGCTCGTTCTCCCAGTTATCTAGGGGAGAAAACGTTAGTGTGATACTGCCAACATTTCTCTAGCCCTTGCTAATTTTCCTTCTGAAAAATTAAAGAGAAGGCCTGAGATTTGGCTCATTAGACAGTAACTATGTAGTTAGCAAATAATAACATTAGTTCATTTTCATTGTGTATATCTTCAGGGGTTATGTCCTAATTATGACAAGCAATCCATAAACAGCTTTCTATTTCTGGAATAAACATGATGCCTCTTAATTATGATACACATTTTTACATTTTAAACACAAATGCACATGAACTTGTAAACGTATAATGCATATGTATTTACAAAGAGGTCCGCTAGAAGAAGAGTAGCCAGTAAGTGATAGTGTTTATGCACCAAACATTATAAAACCCATGAAAGAGAGTTCAAATAACCAAAGTTTGGGAAAAGATGACAGGTAGAACGTACTTTGGAAATGATATGAATTAGTGTATATTAGTTTTGTTCTTTATTACCAGTGTAACTCTTCCAATGGGGACTAATAATATTTCTTTCAAAGTTTTGTGACGCTAAATGGTTCTTTCTACATTATAACATGGAAATCTTAGTGTTCTCTGTTTTGCATTTGTCCCTGATTCTACTGTGTCTACTTCTTCTCTACCAATGGTAACCTCTATTCTCTGCTGCTGCTGCCGCCCTCCTGAGAAGAATCTGCTAAATCAACAGTAAATTGTCCGATGTCCTTAAGAAACTTCATGAGAAAGCATCTCTACTAAACTGAGTACAAGGGTAAGAGTTAGAGCCATCCATGTTTTGTGGTCCTGGGTCTGGGTATCTTATCCCTGTTATCAGTCCATTTAAAACTATGAGGTCAGCAGCACATTTCTCCAGGCTTTAGAATGATAAGAATGACTCAGCAGCCAATATATGTACCTGCTGACTTTGATATCATACAATTTGGGGAGCAACTTCACTCAGGCTCAAGTCCCGTAGGATCGTTCAGAGCTGGAGCCCAGATTTGCAGTAGCAGAGGGAGTATTATAAGGTGGCATTCTTATATAAAAAAAAGGAGGAAGTGAGACAACTCTGTGTCCTAGGACAGAGAGAACAGGTGACTTCTCACCTCCTCCTTTCCTTCCTGATGCAGCTGGGACATGCTCAGACACTCAAGTAGGTGAAGGAGTTTTAGGTAGGAGAGCAGAAAGGTTGTCTGCCTTTCATGGTTGGAAACTGATGCCTGATTCATTCTCTCTCTCTCCCCTTTCATCCTTTAGTGTAAGAATATCCACCACCTAAGTGCATCTTCTGGGGAATTATGAAGCTCAGATTAAGGCATATGAGCTAGTCAGCTTTCCATTGCAGTGATGAAATACCTGAGATAATAGACTTATAAAGAGGAAAGGTCTAATCTGGCTTATAGTTTCAGAGGCTTCAAATCATGGTCACTTAGCCCTGTTACTTTGGACCTGTGGTAGCACAGTACATCATGATAAGAGTGTGTGGCAGGGAAGGCCTATTCACCTCAAAGAGCAAAGAGAGAGCTGAAGGGACTAAGGTCTAATATACCCATCAAGGGCACACCTCCCCAGTGACCTAACTTCCTTCTATGAGGCCCCACTCCTTAAAGGTTTGCTCACCTCTCAATTGTGCCGCAGGTTGGGGCAAAAGCCTTTAACACAAAAATCTTTGGGGGACGCATATGTAAACCATAGTCACATAGGTGAGAGGGAAACTGCCTGCCAAGTACCTCTTCCGTGTTCAAGAGGGATTTGTGAAGAGTGCCTTCCCGAGTCCTTCTCGTTTATCTGAGACCAGCCAGTAAAGATTCGGAACAGAACTTGTGTTGAGGGGTTGAGAATATGAATTTCATTGTTTCATGCACTTAGTTATACATTCACTTTCAATTCAGTGATCTTACATAGCAGAAGATGTGGTGCTCTGATATGACCCTTTTGTTAAAGTGAATCCCTGAGGTAGTGCCTAAAGCTCCTGAGGGTTTTGTGACAAAGAAATGTTCTCTTGGACTCTTTCCAAAGGGAATTAGAGAAGGAAACAAAACTTCCTCTCAGGTGTGGTGTTGACCCTGCTTCCTAGTGGAGCTCTTCCTGAGAGTTCAATCTCACTCTGATTGCCATGGCTTAATGTCTCTAATGCTTGGCCCACTGTGCATGTGTTGTTTTGTGGAGTCTCATATTTTGTGACTCACTTTTAAATTGTTACTCTTGCCTCAATCTTAGTTGTAAAACTCTTCAAAGAGAAAGTGAGTCGATACTTATTGGACTATTCCAGGTACCACGTGCTTCGTTCAGCTTTTTCACTGTTGTGATCAAAAGACCTGACACGAACAATCAGAGGAGGAAAAGTTTGTTTCAGGGCTCAAGGTTTCAGCGATCTTACTCCACAGGTGGTGACTCCATTCCTTGGGGCCCGAGGTGAGGCAGAACATCATGACAGGAGGGTGTGGTGGAGGAAGGCAGCTCAGGAAAAGGCCACCAACAAGCAGAGAGAGAGAGACTTCTCCTCTCACCAAGGACAAATATATGCTGCAAATGCACACCCCCAATGACCCACCTCCTCCAGCCCCATCCCTGCGTACAGTTCCCACCCAGTTAGTCCCATCAGGAGATCAATGGGCTGATTAGGTTATGACTATTGGTTCACCTCTAAACTTTCTTGCATTTTATCATACATGAGCTCTTGGGGGACATCTCATTCTAAACCATAACACTATGCATTTAGTCTTTATCAGGTAGTTGAATCTCCATCTGATTTTAGGATGTATTTTTCATATTTTTCCTTAAGGAACTGTGAGTTGTCTGAGATCACATTTTAGCACAGGTACAAGGTAACTAGTGTGGAGTTCTACATACAGTAGAACTCCTTAAAAAACCATTGACGGATTTCCCCTAAAAACAGACCAAAAAAAGTTTCCTTTGGGATTGGATGTAACCACGTGAATGCATTTGGTGAGTTTTTTCCCTTGGACTTTAAGTTCAAATCCTCCTTTCCCTCCTTCCTGAGACACATGGTACTTTAGGACTAAACTAAGATCACTTACATCAATATAACTTTTTTGTGGGTTACTGGGGGTTAGTGGTAAAGGAAAACTTTACCACTGAGCTATATATATTTCCTTTTTTAAATTTTGAGGTTCTTGCCAAGTTGCTGAGGTTGGTCTTGAACTTGTGATTCTCCTGTCTCAGTCTCCTGAGTTGCTGGGATTATAGGCACAAGACACCATACCCAGAGTCAAAGTGTTTTGTTTTTTCTTTTTTTTTTTTAGGGAAACTTTCGCAGGAAATATACTGCTATATGCCTATAAATAATGACACTACTGCCTTCAGGAAGCTGCTATCGATCAACTATTGGGGACAATTGCCTGCCTATTGGGCAAATAGCTCACTCATTATTTTAGTCCATTCAGGCTGCTATTAATAGAATATCATACATGGGGTGTCTTACGAATGGCAGAGATTTATTTCTCACAGTTCTGGAGGCTGGAAGTCCAAGATCCAAGTGCTGGCAGATTCAGTGAATGGCAAAGACCTCCTTCCTGGTACTTATGTGGTGCCTGTTGGCTGTAACCTCACATGGTGAAGGGCTGAAGCAGCTCTCCCCTGTGTCTTTATGAGGGCTCCATCCTTATAATCACATCACCTCCCAAGATTTCCACCTCCTAACACCATCACATTGGTCGTTAGGTTTTAATATATGAATGTCAGGGAGACACAAACACATTCAGAACACAGTACATGTCAAATAATTGCCAAGATTTACTTTAGGAATCTTGATTTGTCATTTTATCACAATTTTTAATCACCACCCTGCTGGTGACATTTTCAGAAATTAAACAGCCTCTCTCCTCCCCTGCCAAATTTTAGGCCTGTCTTCATCTTCAAAGATAAAATAATTTTGGGTTGAGTGTATGGACTACTAGGTTCTGGCACAAATCTTCAGTGACTTTGAGAACAGGTAGCCAAAATGCCGGTGATGACTCCATTTGGCTTCCCGTTCATGTTAGGCGAAGGCTATGCAGCTTCTTACAGAGTCTAGTTTGTTAGTAACAAGGAACTGTGGTGTACGTTGCAAGTCAAAGGCATGGATTCTAATTTCTTGCATTTGAAATATCACATAAACATTTGTACTCTCAAGGTTGGAATGATGTGAAAATATACTTCATGGGTACAGGTTCCCATGTATGGAAATTGTAAAGTCGTTGCTGATGTTATTCATATTATTACATTAGATATTTTTAGCTATAGGAACAAAAAAAATCCTAAATGAACTAAAAAGAATTTATTATTTCACATAAGAGGTCTGGGGTGAGCCAGGAGCCAGGGATGGTGTTGGGGCCAGATGCCACGTCCCAGTGAGGCTCTTGGCTCGGGTTTCTTCATTGTGTTGGATCATCCTCAGGTTGGAGCTTGCTGGCTGGGGCAGTTCCAGGTTTTGACAGCAGGAGTGCTGCTCCCTTCATCTCATTCTTGGAAGTGAAGGATTCCTTCTCAGGGGCACTCCGGCACGCTTTCCATTATGTATTGTTGGCAAAAGTTAAAGGGGAATGGAGTTGATAAGAAATGGTTCAAACCATTTGGATGACCCTTGGGGATGGAATCTCTGTCCCCTGAATGACACAGGAAAGATATTTAATTCTGTTAGTAAAGAAGAAAGGGAAATGGATACTGGGTAGGAAACTGATAGTGTCTATTCTATACGTATTGCTCAATAGAACATGCCATATAGTCATTCCATGATATCTGTAGATCCCTGACCAGGGATACCAAACTCGAAGAATTCTCAAGTCCCTTATATAACATGGTGTCGTATTAGCATAGTACCTATACAACACATCTTCCAATGCACTTTTTTTGGGGGGGTACTGGGGATTGAACCCAGGGGCTCTTAACCACTGAGCCACTCCCCCAGCCCTTTTTATTTTTTAATTTTGAGAGAGTATCTCCCTGAGTTGCTGAAGGCCTCACTTAGTTGTTGAAGCTGGCTTTGAATTTGCATCTTCCTGCCTCAGTCTGCTAAGTCCCTAGGATTACAGGTGTCCACCACCATGCCCAGTTCCTCCAATGTGCTTTAAATTATGTTTAGATTACATGTTATATCTGATACAAGCCAAATGCTATGTAAATAGTTAAATACCGTATTATTTAGGGAATAATGACAAGAAAAAATGCGGTATATGTTTAGTACAGCCCATCTTACGCCAAACTACATTGTTATATCAGCAACAATTAAACTTTTTTTTGAATATTCTTGGTCAATGGTTGATTGAATCTGTGGATGCAAAACCCACAAATAAGAAGGGCTTGCCATATATAACATACAACACCGTACGGCTAACACATAACGTACATTGTCATCTTGGAGTGCCTAAAATGACAGCACAGAGGAGGGTCAAGACTGTGAAGGATATTGGATGTTGAACACATTTCCCAGAGGAAATGTACCTAAGACAATAACAATAATCTGTTAGGTCTGTTCTGAGCACAGAGATGCTTGGTGGCCCTAGGGCCATGTAGAGAGGACAAGGCAGAGACTTCTGACTGTCACTTTGCATAAAAGATCATAAATGAATGATGGACAAAATCCTCAAGCATCATCCTGAGGCTGAGTGCCTTTTAGACCTTCCTTCTCTGAAAGCCATCAAAAGCCACACTAACTGTTCATTTGTCTTGGAGCGAAGAAGAGTGAGAACCAGAGAAGAGGCCACAACCTTTTCCAATTCCTATTTCCTATTCTGAGTAAATAAACATGGGATGAGAGGTGACAATAAAAATCTTTTTCTGAGTAAATAAAGATGGGAAGAGAAGAGAAAATAAAAGTCTTTTTTTTTAAAGGAAGAGGGGACAGTGAGAGAGAGAGAGAGAGAAAGAGAGAAGCAATTTTTATTTAGTTTTTCATGTGACTTACATTCCTCAGATACTTTGTTGTATATGAGGTGCAGGGGTTTGAACTCACATACGTGCAAGGCAAGTGCTGTTACCTCTGAGTCACTGCTCCAGCCCCAATAAAAATCTTTTTAAAGATGCCCAAAGCAGCTTCCTTTATTCTCATTTTGGTCCCCAAGTGGCATAGTACAAAACTGTGTGTTGCCTGAAGAAATTATTATGAACCTATTTTAGAGGTTTGCAATTCAAAAGGTACTCCAAGGTACTTATGGGATACTCCCAAATGATATTAACATAGTGAAGTTAGTGATTTTTTTTCATTTCTTCACCTCCTTTTGTTCCATTTCCAAAGCCTAGAATAATTCCTTATCCAGGTAGTTACTAATCTTACTAAAGTTTATGATATCATGAGATCGATATGTTTGTCTCTGGCTTACATAAAGATTGTTCATATTTTTATGGCATTTTCTACTTTTAAAAGTACATTGTGTTTCATAAGAGTTTTGTAATGCCTTGTGAGGTAAGGGAGCTATCCCAGCTTTCTATGTGAACCACATATGTAAAGATTGGTGAGTATATATATATATATATATATATATATATATATAGTAGCAAGACCAGTGAATTCAGGGAGCTAAGTGGCTTCTTAGAGACATGTAACTGGAAGGGTGTTAGAGGGAAACAGAACAGAGTCTGCTCTTCTGACCTCAATCTTGATACACCATACATGGAACATTTCTCATTTGAGCTCCACTGTAAAGGAGAACGTGTCCTCTCAATTGTAACGAAGAAATAAAGAACTATTTTTAGGGCTAAGGAGTAGAGGAGGCAGAGGGAAAGGATGTGGAGTGTAGAATTTTTTGGGATCTTTGGACCCTCCAAGTGCTCTGAGAATGGAAGCTATCTTTTATTCTCTAGGTTAGTGGATGGCTGAATTCAACCACTTTCTATTGCTTCCATTTTTTACCATTTGCCACATTTTTATAAGTGATGTCAAGTTAAGAAATTCCAGTAAAAGTTTTAAAGGTGTAAAAAGGGGTCCTTAAGAGTCACTCAAAGGAACCTGTTACTTCAAGCATCAAATTTGTGGTAATTTATTAGAGCTTCAAGAGAAAATTAATAATATCATTATATAAAAAATTTCTATATACACAATTAATAAATAGTCTGAAATTGAATGCAACTATTTCATGTACTGTTGCATAGAAAAGAGTAAGATAGAAATAAATTTATAAATAAGTGATTTAAGATTTAGACAACAAAAACTATATATAATATCCTTGAAAAAAAACCTAAATGGAAAGACAACCTGTGTTCATGAGTTGCAAAACTTAATATTGCCAAAGTGGGAAAAATTCCTAAAATGATCTGTAAATTTAACACAATGCCTCCAGAATACCATCTGACTTCTTTATGGAAATTGACAATGTAATCTTAATTTTTTATGGATATACAAAGAACCCAGACTATCCAAAAAGTTAGAAAAAAATAAGAACAAGTTGGAGGACTCACAATTAACAGAAAACAAGAGTCATCAACAGTGGGGTCCTTGAATACAAACAGAAACACGTATGTGGAAAATAATTGAGAGTCCAGACATAAAACCATTCATTGACGGCAAATTGATTTTTGGGAAGGATGCCAAGATAATTCAATGGGGAATGAATAGTATTTTTATCAAAAGACATCTTCCTATCCACATGCAATAAAAGACAAAAACTGAATTTGGACCCCTCACTTATACCATACACAAAAATTAGCTCAAAATGCATCATAGAACTAAATTTAGAAGCTAAAACTGTAAATGTGTAAAAGAAAATATATGAGCAAATCCTCCCTCTTTCTTTCTTCCTTTCTTTCTTTTTCTTTGAGAAAGGATCTTACTCTGTTGCCCAGGCTGGACTTGAACTTCTTGTGATCCTTCAGTCTTAGCCTTCTGAGTAGCCGGGATTACAGGCATGCACTACCATGCCTTCTTACTGAGCAAGTCTTGATTGGTTTGAGGCACTTGATTCTTAGATATGACACCTAAAACTCAAACTACAAAAAATAGATAAATTGGGGGACTGGAGAGGTGGCTCAGTGGTAGAGCACTTGCCCCATGTGTGAAGCCTGGGGTTCTATCCCCATCATTGCATACGCAAGCAAATAAATGAAAAACAAAAACCAGATGAAAAAAATTAACTCTCTCCCTCTCTAAAAAAGAATAGATAAATTGGATTTTATAAAAATTAAAATCTTTTGTTCTTTAAAGGACACAGTCAAGAAACTAAAGACAACCTACAAAAAAGAGAAAATGTTTGAAAATCATATATCTGATAAATGGCTAGTATCCAGAATACGTAAAAAGCAACAATAAACAGACAAATATTCCAATTAAAAATTGGCAAATGACCTGAATAGATATTTCTCAAAAAAAGAAAGCCCATGAGAATTGCTAATGAATACATAAAAACATGCTCAACTTCGTTCATCATTAGGAAGATGCACATCAAAATCATAGCGAGATGCCATTTCACACCCACTAGGATGGCTATGACCAAAAGGACAATAATAACATGTTCGTGAGAACGTGGAGACATTGGGACTCTGGTGTATTGCTGTGGGAATATAAGATTATGTAGCCACTTTGTAAAACAGCTGGGCAGTTCCTCAATTAAACAAAGAATTGCCATATGAGCAATAATTCCCCTTCTGGGATATACTCAAGAGAATTCAAAACGAGTGTTCAGAAAAAAACTTGTACGTATGTGTTCATTGAAGCATCATTAGCCAAAAAGTAGAAGTAGCCCAAATGTCCATCAACTTGATAAACAGATATGTTATATATTCATACATTGGAATATTATATTATAAACACATTAAAAAGAATGAAGTCCTGATATATGCTCCAAAAATGGATGAATCTTTAAATCAATTTCTTATGTAAGAGAAGCAAGACAGAAAAGGCATTTATACCGTATGATTCTGTTTCTATTAAATTCACAGAATAGGAAAATACTTTTTCTGGAGTCACATGGTGGTGATGATCATGACCTTTGTGAATACACTACAAACCACCAGATTTTATGCTTCAAAGTGTGAATTTTATGGTGTGTGATGATGTCTCAGTAAAGCTATTAATTAAAAAATTATCAAGAAACGCTATATATCAGAATGGATAAGATATAGTTAAAGTGGTGGTCAGAGGCCCATTTATCACTTTCGATATTCATATCAATACAGTTGGAATGTTTAAATTAAAAAAATTAAGCCTCCAGCTCAAAAAGCTAGACACCAAAGTAAAACAAAAGTAAATGGAAAAAAGAAATTGTAAAGACAAAACAGAAAAGAATACATTAGAAAATGAGAAAATAGTAGAAAATAAGTTAAAACTTCTGTCATTGAATAGAATAACAAACATATAAACACTAGTTAACCTTAAAAAAGAAAGATGAAGCATTGGGTTTTTTCCCAAAAGTGTTAGAATCAGCGTATTATAGTGATGTGGCTTCCTCAATGTTTATAGCAGCTCAATTTACTATAGCTAGACTATGGAACCAACCCAGATGCCCCACACTCGATGAGTGGATACAAAAACTTTGGTACATATATACAATGGAATACTACTCAGCCATTAGAGAAGACGATATTATGGCTTTTGATATCAAATGGATGGAGATGGAAAGAATTATGCTCAGTGAAGTATCCCAATCTCAGAGACTGAAGGGCTGAATTGTATCTCTCATCTGTGGAAGCTAGAGTACATGGGGAAGCAGTAGGTTAGATCGCAAAGCTAATAATAACTTCAAATTATATGATTCTCAACGCAATAGAGGGATGGCACCCTAGGATACTTGGAG
>PVKS010040001.1:0-16903 GCA_004027875.1 Aplodontia rufa | reverse complement strand
CTTTTTTTTTTTTTTTTTTTTTTTTTTTTTTTTTTTTTTTTTTTTTTTTTTTTTTTTTTTTTTTTTTTTTTTTTTTTTTTTTTTTTTTTTTTTTTTTTTTTTTTTTTTTTTTTTTTTTGTTGTTGTTTTTTGTTTTTTGGTCATATTGAGTATGGCACCCAAGACATATGCTTGGCAAATTTGCTTTCTTTCTTTCTTTCTCTTTTTTATTTTTACTTTTTGTTGTTGTTGTTGTTTTTTGGTAATATTGAGTATGGCACCCAAGACATAGGCTTGGCAAGTTTGCTTGCTTTCTTTTCTTTTTTTTTTAAGAGAGAGAATCAATTTTATTTTTCCATCTGGCCTTTGTTTGTCTGATGCTTAATTGTGCATGTGGTGCTGTGGTTTGAACCCAGGTCCTGATGCTTGCTAGGCCGGTGCTGTAACCACTGAGCCATCGCTCCATCCCCTTGGCAAGTATTCTAACACTGAGTTACACCCCAAGCCACAGTATTGACTCAGTGTAATAGCATATATGATATACTTTCCATTTAAAAAATCCTTTCAGGGGTTGGGGACTTAGCTCAGTGGAAGAGCACTTGCCTAGCACCCAGAAAGTCCCGAGATTGGTCCTCAGCCCTGGAAAAAAAAATATTTTCAAAGTCTTCCCCCCATGTTCTGCATGATGTCAAGTACCTATAATCCCAGTGACTCTCCAGTCTGAACTCGGAAGATTGAAAATTCCAATTCAACCTTTTAAATTAGCGAGACCCTGCCTAAAAATAAAAAATAAAAATATATGGGATGTAACCTAGTGATAAAATGGTCCTGGATTCAATGCCCAGTACTGAAAGAAAAACAAACAAAATCCCTCTCCCAATCCTCTTTGGCTGCTTTCCTCCTCATCCCTTATCCTGTCCTAGAGTGCATCGATTTGCATTCTTGCATTTGGTTGTCATTGTCCCTTTAGTCCCACTCTGGAGGGAATGTAAGTGTGAAACTTAGGGCATATTCTTGGAGACTACCTATCTTCTGTTAGCTTTTTATGGAATGTTTTTGGGGATTCAACCCAGTTTCTCATACATGATAGGCAAGGGCTCTGCCACTAGGCCACCTCTTCAGCCCTTTTTTATGGAATTTTTTGAGTTGAAGGTCAAGTGTTTTAGGAGTAAGATGACAATAAAATTCAGGTTTCTAGTAGGTTGTCCCATGCATGTTTAGCTGTCAGGGTCCTCCGTATAGAGTGCTCAGTGTCGAAGGGTTTGATTGCACAGTACTGTGGAGTCTAGGCAGGAGGATTGCACTTTCAAGGCCAGCCTGGGCAACTAAGGGAGAACCTTTCTCAAAGTAAAATGAGAAGGCCTGGGGATGTATGTAGTTCAGTGTTGTAGCCCGAGTTCAATCCCCAGTATTCTCCCTTCCCCATCTCCCCAGAAAGAGGGGGAACGTCTAATGCTTCCAGGTCCTAAACTCTTAATTATAGGAGATTAGCAGATTTCTAAAAATAGGTGTAGTTGGATAAACCCAGATTAAATGGATCTGATGCATTCAAACCAGGTGATAACAAGAAAGGAAGATAAAGGGATGTACCAATTATTGCCTCACTGGGGGACCAGGAAAGCAAAAGAAATGGAAAAAAATGAAATTATGGCGTTTATAGACAAAAATATTATTGGACTGAAATATGGGTTTTGGTGAACTTTATAAAAATACAAAGGATATTTTTTGATGAAAATAACTAGAAGAGGGGGCTGGAGCAATGGTTCAGTGGTTACTGCACTTGCTTGGCAGGTATGAGAACATGGGTTCGAACCCCAGCACCACGTACACAATGAAGTGTTGGAGCAACAAAAGCCACATGGAAAACTGAATAAATTCATTCTTTCTCTCTCTTACTGTCCCTCTTAAAAAAAAAAAAAAAAGAAAAGAAAAAAGGAAAAGGGGGGAAAAACGTAGAAGCTGGCGTGTGTGGTTGGAGGTGCCTCTAATCCCAGTGGCTTGGGAGGCTGAGGCAGGAGGATTGGAAGTTCAAAGCCAGCTTCAGCAACTTAGTGAGACCCTAAACATCTTAGTGAGATCCTGTCTCAAAATTAAAAAAGGAATTAAAACAAAAAAAGGAAGAAGGAAAGGGCTCAGTATATGGTGTAGTAGTTAAGTGCTCCTGGGATCAAATTCCTAGTACCAAAAAAATAAATAAATAAAATACAAAGTTTAATAAGCAGAAGCTATTCTAAAGGGTTGATTTTGTCACACAGTCCCCTCTCCCATGAAATCTAGTTTATGACCTTTCTTAGTACATAGTGTAAAATAGCCCCATGGCCAGTTAGAACATTTCATTAGAAATGGAATCCAGCTATTCAGGATTCATTTAAAGTCTCTGATATTTAATCCATTAACTATAACAACTTAGGACCATCAAAATGAGGAGTTTTTTGCTCCACATTTCCTGATATAATGCTTTCAGATAAATGATAAATGATAGCATTAGTGTACAAGGTCTGACAGATTAATTTCTGTTGAGAAAATCTCTAGGGAAATTTTAATGTCCAGGGAAAAAAATTTAAAGATTATTATGTGTGCTATTTATGGTCAGAGAATAAAAAGCAATATAAATAATGTATAATATATTTTTCTGGGAAACTCATTTCAGGCAGTTGATGGTAAATGCCTGCAATCCTAGTGACAGGGGAAGCTTAGGTAGGAGGATCCCAAAGTAGCCCAGTCTTGGGAACTTAGTGAGAAAAAAAAAAAAAAATTAAAAGGACTGTGGATGTAGCTCAAAGGTAGACAATACCTGGGTTCAATCCACAGTACCAAAAAGAGCAGAAGGAAGGAAGGAAAGCTCAATCAAATTTATTACCCAAGAAACACAAAACTTGGGGCTGCAGTAGTGTCACTGAGGTTACAGTGCTTACCTTGCAAGCTCAAGGACACGTGTTGAAACCCCAGCACTACATACACTCCAAAAGCCAAATGAAAAATGAAATAAAATCGATTCTCTCTCCTTCTCTCTCACTGTCCCTCTCTCTTTAGAAAAAAAGAGAAAGAAATGCAAAACTTGCTTCACTCTGAAAAGACGAAGCTACTTGTCTTTCTACTTTTTCATGAACTTTTTGAAAATTAAAAATGAAACAGTTGGGGGCTGGAGTGGTCCTTAGGAGTTACAGTGCTTACCTGGCATGCACAAGTGTGTGGGTTCAAACCTCAGTACCATGTACACAACGAAGTTTCTGAGCAACAAATGCCATATAAACAACTAAATAAAAATTGATTCTGTCTCCCTCTCTCTCTTTCTCACTATCCCTCTTTCTTTAAAAAAAAAAAAAGAAAGACAAATAGGTTGTACATAATTCAAACGAAAGAAAAGCTGTAGAATAGGACCAGTTATTCACATATACTCCTCATTCAGTCTCCCAAGTCTTTACATTTTATATATATTTTTTTTTTGTTTTTTTTTTTTTTTTGGTTTACCTCTTTTTCTTTCTCTACAGACACCCCTCTTTCCACCCTGTATTCCTTGAGAGTATGTTTCATAAAGGATATCCTTTTAAACCTATGTATTACAGCATATTTCCTACAAACAACGACTTTTTATTTTTTTAAAGTGAGAGAGCATAAATTTTATTTGGATTGTCATCTAATTTTTAGTTTTCTGACACTTGGTTGTATAGGTGGAGCTGGGTTTGAACCCAGGTCCTCATACATGTCAGTCAAGTGCTCTACCACTGAGCCAATGCTCCAGTCCAAACCAGGACATCTTACATAACTATAATAGAAATATCGAACTAAGGATGTTAACACTGATTAGATTTGATGGTACTGTTGAATGTACTGATCACAATAATCTACTCAACTGTCTTTGTGTATCTCGTCTTCCTTTGCATGTGGTTATTATGTCTCTAGTCTTCTCTATCAGGTATTTGCAGAGAGTACATTTAGTTATTTTTGTAGCATGGCTCAACTTTGGTTTATTTTATTTTGCTCTTTTTCAGGTTTTTTATTGATAGATTGATTGATACTGGGGAATGAACCCTGGGTTTTTTTTTTAAAGGGAGATACAGTGAGAGAGAGAGAAAGAGAGAAGCAATTTTTATTTAGTTTTTCGTGTGGCTTTTGTTACTCTGAGATTTCTTTGTGTACATGGTGCTGGGATTTGAACTCTACTACTTTTGCATGCCAGGCAAGTGCTGTAACCACTTAGCCTCTGCTCTAGCCCCCACCCTGTGAGTGTTTAACCACTGAGTCACATCCCCAGTCCTTTTTACTCTTTAATTTGAGACCAGGGTCTCTAGGAGTTGCTTAGGTTCTTGCTACAGGACAGAGGCTAGCTTTAAATTTATAATCGTCTTGCTTCCCAAGCCCCAGGGATTACAGGACTGTTCCTCCTTACCTGTCTAGATTGTTCTGGTTCCTTTTTCCTTTTTCTTTTCTTTTTTTTTTTTTTTTCAGGGCTGAGGATCGGACTCTGGGCCTTGCATGTGCTAGGCAAGCCACTGAGCTAAATCCCCAACCCCAGTTTTTTCATTTTAACAAGGATCTCACAGGGATGAATTTGTGATCTTCAAAGTGCATCATACGTGGCACATGTTGTCAGTTTGTCCCATTGTAACTATGTTAGCATCCATTACTTTTTAAGTTTCTATCTGCCAAGTGCAATAACCAAGTTATTGCCCTCTTTCATTTTGTAATTATATATTTTTATTTTTTTGGTATTTTTTTAATTATATATTTTTCTGAGGAGTTTATTTAAAAGTATGTAAGTGGCGGCTGGAGCAGTGGATCAGGGGTTATGGTTCTTGCCTGCCATGTGCAAGGACGCAAGTTCAAACTCCAGTACCACATACACAATGAAGTGTTCAAGCAATGAAAGCCACATGAAAAACTAAATAAAATTAATTCTCTCTCTTAATAAAAATGTAAGTTTTCTGTACTAAAGATGTAGTTTGGGGCTGGAGAGGTGGCTTGGGGGTTACTGCGCTTGCCTGGCATTCGTGAGGATGCGAGTTCAAATCCCAGTACCATTTAAATAATGAAGCCCTAGATTTCATTTTCAGTTGGGGGAGTGGGAAACAATTGTGTAAATTTTTTATTATTGTCATGGCTTCTTAGCCACCCAGGATGGAGATATTATATATATATATATATATATATATATATATATATATATATATATAATATATATATATTTTTAAGGTACTGAGAATTGAAAAGGACACTATAACTGGGCCATGCCTCAACCCTTTTTATTTTTTATTGTGAGATAGGTCTCTAAATTATGTAGGCTGGTCTTGAAGTTTTGAACCTTCTGCCTCAGTGTCTCATGTAACTAGTATTACATACAGGCTTGCAGGCTTGCAGTACTGAGTCTTATTGAGGATTCTTTTTTTTTTTTTTTAGAGAGAGAGAAGGATAGTGAGAGAGAGAGAATCAATCAAGTTTTTCATATGGGCTTCATTGCTCTGACACTTAGGTGTATATTTGTGTTGCTGGGGTTTGAACCCCTGTACTTGCGCATGCTGGGCAAGCGCCTTAACACCAAGTCAGCGCTCCAGCCCCAAAGTTTCTTACCTGAAAGATATACTATTATGATGGGCCTCCTTTCTACCTAAGCATTCTATCTTCAGTTATATTTATTTAGGGCACTTATTTTGGGCATACAATTGAAACTTTTTATTTATTAATTTTTTTTTTTTGTGGTATTAGATTGTACCCAGGAATTCTCTATCCCTGAGCAACATCCCCAGCCCTTTTTATTTTTCATTTTGAGTCAGGATCTAAGTTGTCCAGGCCAGCCTCCAATTTGAGATCTTACTTCCTTAGCCTCCAGGGTAACTCAGATCATAAGGATGTAGTAGCCAGACCTAGTAATAGAAGCTTTAAGAAATAATAATCAACATCTATGTCTCTACTTACTGTCCTGTTGCACTGTGTAGTCCAATGGTTAATTTTGGTTGAGATATGACTCAATTTATTGTGTGGTAAAGTATAAGCATTGTTGTGGAATGAAACCAGGCACAGAATTCCGATGGAATGTGAAAGAGACTCCATTCCTTTTTTATCTTGACTTTTCTTGCTCTTATCTTCTCCACAACCTTATCTTAGACAAAATAAAGAAGCCCAATTCAGAGAAACTCAGTGGACATCAAGTAAAATGAAAAAAAATCCAAGGGGGAAAAATAACAACAACAACTAATCAATCTGTGACCTTTACTTTCTCCAATGTAGGAACCAGTAGCTCTGAAAAGAAAACAGACTTTCTTTTGTACCTGATAGAACACAAATAGCATAAGATGGTGTTTTGGTTATAGATAAGGAAGGAAACTCAATAAAATGATATCATTACCTCTCTTCGAAATTTAGATCTTATATTATCAGCCAAAGCATACTACAATCCAGTGAACTGGGTTGGAGAGGTGGCTCAGTGGTTGGAGCACTTGCATGTAATGCTCAAGGACTTGGGTTCAAACTGCAGTGCCACATATATGAGTAGGTGTTGGAGAAACAAAGGTCAGATGAAAAAATAAAGTTGATTCTTTCTCCCTCTGTTCTTAAAAAAAAATAAAAAGTACTGGGACTGGAATGGTGGTGCAGCAGTTAGGGCGCTTGCCTTGCATGCCTGAGTACACAGGTTCAAACCTCAGCAGCACATACACAATGAAGTGTTCGAGCAACTAAAGTCCATGAAAAACTAAATAAAGATTGATTGTCTGTCTCTCTCTTTTAAAAAAAATAAAAAGGATGGAAGGCCAACATATGAAAGTGTATGCAAAATTAATTCTTTTCAGAGGAAAATTAAAATTAATCAATACAATTGAAAAAGTAATTAAATGAAAGCATTTCAACATTCAGGTTTTTTTTTTTTCTCTTTTTAGTGAGAGAGAGAATCAGTTTTGTTTAGTTTTTAATCTTGGTTTTAATTGCTCTGATACTTCATTGTGTATGTGGTTCTGGGGCTTGAACCCACCTCTGAGCACATGCCAGGCGAGTACCTTAACCACTGAGCCAGCACTCCAACCCCTAACATTCAATAATTTTAAATTATAATAGTCATCACTTTTTTTTTTTTAAAGGGAGAAACAACTTTATTTAGCTTTTCACATGGCCTTCGTGGCTCCAATACTTAGTTGTGTACGTGGTGCTGGGGTCCTTATGCCTGCCAGGCAAGCACTGAAACCGCTGAGCCACTGCTGCAGCCCCAAAAGTCATCACTCTTGAAATGAAACAAAAATAATTGTATAATGAAAATAATAAACTCACCCTGTCCTCTACTAATGTTGTCACTGTCTTTTTTCTTTCCTTTTTTTTAGGGGGGTATTGGGTATTGAACTCAGGGTTGCTTACGGAGTGACATCCCCAGGCATTTTCTTTTAATAGGGGCGAGAAAGAATGAATTTTATTTAGTTTTTTTATGAAGTTTTTGTTTCTCCGACGTTTAGTTGTTTCTGTGTGGTGCTGGGGTTTGAACTGAGTCCTTGTGCCTTAACCGCCAAAGCAGCACTCCAGCGCCTCCCCAGCCTTTTTTTATCTTTAAGAGAGGATAGTGAGAGAGAAAAAGACAGAATCCATTTTATTCAGTTTTTCATGTCGTTTCTCTCACAGTTGTGTATGCGGTGCTACGGTTTAAATCTGGGTACTTGCATATAGCAGACAAGCGCTATAACCACAGAGCCACTGTTCCAGCCCCTCCCCAGCCATCTTTTAAAACATTTATTTGCTTATTTATTTGTTTTGCAAAAAATTTATTTGCTTATTTATTTGTTTTGCGACTGGGGATTGAACCTGCATTTAACCCTGAACTACATCCACAGTTTTCTCCCGCCTTCTATTTGTTTGTTTTTGATGAGTAGGAGTGCTTCTTTTTGTTTTTATTTGTTTTAAGAGGGAGGAACAGAGAGAAAGAGAATCAATTTTATTTAGTTTTTCATGTGGCTCTCCTTGCTCTGACACTTTGTTGCTGGGATTAGAACCCATGTCCTGGTGTATGTCCTGTAAGCCCTGTAATTCCTTAGCCACGGCTCCAGCCCACCCCACTTTTAATATTTTATTTTGAGACAGCACCTGGCAAAATTGCTAAGGTGTGCTTTGAATTCATGCTCCTTCTGCCTCAGCCTTCAGATCTGCTGGGATTACAGGTTCTTACTAAACTGTTAGGGCTTCAATCAGCCTCCATAGTCACTGGGATTATAGGAATGTGACATGGTGTCCAGCTGTTGCCTGGCTTTGTGATGTGATATTTAATACTGTTAGGTTAGGGCTGGGGTTTTCGCCCAGTAGTAGAACATTTGCCTAGTACATGTTACTCACTGGGTTCAAGCTTCAGCACAGGACAAAAATAAGTAGAATAAAAGTGTTGTGCAATCTACAATTTCTAAGAAAAAATTTTAAAACGTAGCTAATTCAAGTCATAAAGATTCATATCTATATTTTCTTCTAAGTGTTTATAGTTTTGCTGGTACTTTTTTTTTTTTCAGGGCTGAGGATGGAATTCAGGGCCTTGCGCATGCTAGGCAAGCGCTCTGCCACTGAGCTAAATCCCCAACCCCACTTTTTTAAATTTTATAAAGAGAGAGGGACAGTGAGAGGGTGAGAATCAATTTTATTTATTTTTTCATGTGACTTTTCTTGCTCCAGACACTTCATTGACTACTGGGGTTCAAATCCGCATTGTCATGCATGCCATCAAGCATTGCAATCACTGGTGACTCCAGCGCCTAGCTGTTTGCTACCTTCTAACTTTAATACCCTTAAAGTTATTTTTCCCATACGGTGTAATGTAGGGGCACTTATTTCTTTTGTATGCCAATAAATAGGTGTCCAAACATCTTTCCCCCATTGAATCACCTGGTCTCTCCAAAGGTAGCTTTTGCTGGGCTTTGTGGTGCAGGCCTGTAATCCCAGTGGCCTGAAGGCTAAGGCAAGAGAATTTCAAGTTCAAAGTCAAAATCAGCAGCTCTAAGCTCCTAGGGAGGCCCTAAGCTCCCTTGTGTGTCCCTGTCTCAAAATGAAAAGAGTTGTATGTGTGGCTCAGTGGTAAATTTCCCCTGGGTTCAATTCTCAGTACCTTTCCCCTCCCCAGAAAAAGAATATTACTTTTTTGATTCAGTAATGTTGAATATTTCATTCTTTTGTTTCTTTTCATTCATGAGAAGTTTGGCATTGAAAAATATACTACATTTTGTTTATCTGCTCTCCTGTTGCTAGACATTTGAATTATTTTCAGTTATTTGTCTGTTATGAGTAAAGGTGGTACGAAAAAAATTTTTTTTGAGAGAGAAAGAGGGAGGGATAGTGAGAGAAAGAGAGAATCAATTTTATTTAGTTTTTCCTGTGGCCTTCCTTGCTCAACACTTTGTTGTGTACTTGGTGCTGGGGTTCGAACCTGTGTCCTCCCACATGCCAGGCATGCGCCAGAATCACTAAGTCTCTGCTCCAGCACGTGCTATGAAAATTCTCGTACAAGGTTTTTGTTTGTTTGTTTGTTTTTGTTTTCATTTTTGTTTTGTTTTTTGGGTATCTGTATGGGTAGGCAGGTTTTTATTTCTCTTGGATAAATAGTGGAATAGGATTGGTGGATGTTTAAGAATGTCCGCCAGCAATTACTAGAGTTTGAGTTGCCTATATAGTCACCAAAATTTGGTTTTGGCAATATATTCATTTCATCATCTTTGTGACGTCTATATTTTTAATTGTTAGCCAGTGTGTGACTTTATAAAAACACCTTAAATTTATTTATTTATTTATTTTTAAGGAGACCGGGTAAGAGTGAGAGAGAGAGAAAGAGTATTGGGGCTGGAACGGTGGCTCAGTGGTTTCAGCCCTTGAAACCACTGCCATGGGTGAGGATGCGGTCCCGAACCCCAGCACCTCGTACACAACGAAGTGTTGGAGCAACAAAAGGCACATGAATAACTAAATAAAATCGACTCTGTCTTTCTCTCTCCCTCTCACTGTTCCCCTCTTCTTATAAAAAAGAGAGAGAGAGAAAGAGAATCAATTTTATTTATTTTTTCATTTGGCTTTTGCTTGTCTGACACTGAGTTGGGTATGTTGTGTTGGGGTTTTATCCCAGGTCCTCAAGCTTGCCAGGTAAGCAAAGCAATTGCTGGGCCTCCACTCCAGCCCCTTTAATTTTATTTTTGAATAATATTGTTACATAAAAAAATAGTCCATCTATTAAATTACAGTAACATTTATGGAAAAACACTATGGTCCAAGAAAATGAATTGGCTTTGACTCTTTCAATGTTACAGTCTTACTTCAAATAAACATACTGGATTGAACATAGAGTTTTCTTAAAAGGTTATTATGTAATCTATGTAAATATAATCTTGAGCCTGTAATAACAGCATGAGGAAGAATGAAGTTGAAATTGTAAAGTGAGGTTTTCTTTTATTTTTTATTCTAAGGGTCTGTGGCAAATTTTGGTAGCTGCACAAAGCAAACAGAACCTCTCGTAGTTTTGTCATTTTCTCTCAATGTTTTGACTAAAAAACAGATGAAACAGAGAAAAGAAACTGAAACAGAGTGTTCAACAACAGTATACAAAAGTTTATATTCCATTTAAAAAGTCTTCACATTTCTAACTAATATTGATGGCATCCCCTAATGGTGACAGGACTCAGAAATAACAGTTCTAAAATAGTCAGTGGGTTTGTGATATTATAAGGAATGGTAGGGTTTTCAAAAATTTTAAATTAAAATGAAAAACTTAAGTACCCAATTTTCCCAATGAAATATTAATATCTAAGAAATCATTTCTTGATGTTCAGCCTCTATAGTAATTTGAAAAATTATTATAGGATACCACTTTTGGCCTTGTGATTTTGGAAAGAGGAACAAACAAAGTCTGCATATAGGGAATATATCAGTTATAACGGGGCCCTCTTGGCACTCCAGAAGACCAAGAATTACAGTAGTCTGGATACAGTCTATTTTTTTTTACCTAGGGAGAGAATAAATTTTATTTAGTTTTCTTTCTTTCTTTTTTAAAGGGAGGACAGAGAGAATGAATTTTCATTGAGTTTTTCACATGGCTTTCATTGCTCTGACACTTAGTTGTGTGCGTGGTACTGGGGTTCCATCCTTCGTTCTCCTGCATGCTTGCAAGCACCGCAACCTATGAGCCATGGCTCCAGCCCTAGATACAGCGGTAAAAGTATACATGACCACTTTAATCTTAAAATGACTAGGAGTGTAACCCAGTAATAGAGTCCTTGCCTAGCAATCAAGAGGCCCTAGATTCAATCCTTAGCACAACAAAACAAGAATTTAAAACCAAATATCATGGAATAATTTTGGTGGGTGGGAAGGAGTATGCTTAGCTCGTGCAAAATCCTGGGTTTAATCCCTAGCAAGTTCTTCAATAAAAAAATATGTAATTTTTAAAAAATGTAAACAAAGAAACATGGATTTAACAATGTATTGTTAATTGGGGAATAAAAGCACATAACAAAATGAGAATGTAATTCCATTAAATTGTAGGATTAGAGCAGAGTGAGCCAGGTACCTTGACATGTCTATAATCACTGTGGCTTGGGAGGCTGAGGTAGGAGGATCTGGGTGCAGTCACTGGTACCAGAAAATATAAAGAAGAGAGTGATCAAAATCATGTACAGTGTGAAGTCCACTCGATGTGTAAAGAGTCCCGTTAAAGTTCAATCTTGTAGGGGCTGGAGCGGTGGCTCAGTGGTTTCGGGGCTTGCCTGGCAAGCACAAGGACCCGGTTCAAACCCCAGCACCATGTACACAACTGAGTGTTGGAGCAACTAAGGGCATGTGAAGGGCTGAATAAAGTTGTTTCTTTCTTTCTCTGTCTCTCTCACTGTCCCTCTCTCTTTTTAAAAAAAAAATAAAAAAGTTCAATCTTGTGGTCTGAGAAGCCGCGTTCGGGAAAATCAATGGGCTCTAGGCTGTGTTACATATGTGCTTATTTTTTATTTCCACAATGTTGAGTTTGTAAAACTATTGCCAAAATAGCACAAAGAATTCCTTAATTCCCTTTCTTCTCCATCCCTTAATGTTTGTGTTTAACTGTGGTACCATATCAAATTCTGGGTATTAACACTGACACACTACTATTAACTGTTAGAGGCCTAATTCAAATTTTGCCGATTTCCCCCTTGATACCCGTTTATGGTGTATGATTCCATCTGGGATCACTCACTATATTTAGCTGTAATTTCTCCTTAGTTTCCACACTCTAATAGTTTCTCAGTGTGTCTCTCATTGACACTTTTGAAGAATCCTGGTCTCTTGCTTTGTAGAATGTCCCTCAAGTTGGCTTCTATGGGGATCCGAGCCATGGCTCTGCGGTTATAGCGCTTGTCTGGCGTGCACAAGTAAGCGGGTTCGATCCCCAGCTTCAAGTACACAACTAAGTGTTGGAGCAGAGAGGGTCACATGAAAAACTAAATAAAAATTGATTCTTTCTTTGCTTTTCTCTCTCACTGTCCCTCTTTCTTTAAAAAACAAAAGCTATTCTAAGAGAATTATTATTTTTTTTAAAAAAATTGGCTTCTATGAGGGCTAGAGCAGTGGCTTGGCATTACTGCGCTGCGCTTGCCTGGCATGCGCAAGTACACGCTTCAAACCCGAGCACCACATACACAACTAAGTGTCAAAGCAACAAAAGCCATGTGAAAACTCAAGAGAAGTGGATTCTCTCTGTCTCTCTCTCTCTCCGTCCTTCTTTAAAAAAAAAAAAAATGGCTCCTATGATATTTACTTTCCATGTGGTTAAATTTAGATTGGATCTCTTGTGTGTCATAAAATGTCATGTTTGGGTTGTTTTTTTAATCTCTTGGCTCAAGTGTAGGTCACATTTCTTTTCTGCAAAATTAGTTTCTTTTGTAATTAACAAGTGTTTTCTGGATCAATTCATAGAGACAAGACAAGCATCTTGTTTTCCATTATGTTCTTCTCTTCCTCCTCCTTCATTTTCCTGGTTCTAGGGATTGAATCAGGGATACTTTACCATTGAGTTATATCCCCACGTTTTTTATGTTTTCTTTTGAAGTAGGGTTTTTGCTCTCACAGGTAGAGCACACGCTCAGCAAGCAGAAGGGCTTGTATGAAATCCCCGGCACCACCCAAAATAACAACACTCCTTACTCGCCTTAATCTTCCATATATCTATCAGTAATGGACTATAGAACACAGTAAAATAAATATTTGTGCATTTATATTCATATAACAAATAATTTTTTTTTTTTTTTTAAAGAGAGAGGGACAGTGAGAGAGAGAAAGAGAGAAACAACTTTATTTAGTTTTTCACATGGCCTTAGTTGCTCCAACACTCAGTTGTGTACGTGGTGCTGGGGTTTGAACCCGGGTCCTCGTGCTTGCCAGGCAGGCGCCGAAACCGCTGAGCCACCGCTCCAGCCCCTATAACAAATAATTTAATGGATAAGTAGGAGAAAAGAGACAGCACTGCTTCCAGTAGAATTTTCATTAGGAAAGATAGAAAGAGTGGTAGAAATTTAAAATGACCATTTGGTAAACACCACATTAATACTAAACTTAAAATTATTATTAATTACCATCATATTTAAAGAAAGCGAGGGGGAATTAATTTTATTAATTTTTTCATTTGCTTTTACTTCTTCTGACACTGGTTGTGTATATCCTGCTGGGATTCAAACTCAGGTCCTTGAGCATGCCAGGCAAACTTTTCCTTCTCTTTCACACATACACACATTCTCTTAAAAAATATATGTGTATATATCTATATGAAACATATATATAGTGGAAGCCAGGCACAGTGGCACAAGACTCTAATCCCAGTGGCTCGGCTAACAGGGCTGAGACTAGAGGATCGCAAGTTCAAGACCAGAGCCAGCAATTCAGTGAGACCCTAAGCAACTTAGCCAGACATAGGTATATGTCCAGCCCTGCAGTGATTGTTTTTCATTTGGCATCCGCCTCCAGTGGGTAAATCGAGGACAGATAGAAAGGGGAGATAGGAGAAAACAGTGTACAGTACTGTTTGGAGGTAGATCGTTGTTCCTCTAGAAACCTACGCAAATGTTGAAAAATCACTTAATGGAGGGGTCTCAGCCTACACTTGACATACACAGGCAGACTTCATGTCCCTAAAGCCTCTTCTAGCTTTGAGATCCATTCAGCAATTTAAACAAAAAAACACAGAGGGCTGCTTCCTAACTTCCTAGAGTACTGATCTTGTGTGGCGAGGCCTTCGCATCAGGGGTCACATAGCTTCTGGTAAATCTTTGACATAAATAGTAAAACTCAACAGGCACCCCAGGTAAAGGGTACAGTGTGTAGGTGTTTACTCAAATTATCTAGGTGTGCCACATCTAAAGAATTTTACAACTTTCACGTAGCTGGGTTTTCACATCTATGACTCAACACAATGATGTGCGAGAGTAGCTCATGGTGACTATGTGGAATGTGTGAAGGAGATTATGTTGTTTTTTTTTTTTCTTTTTAAAGAAAGAAGAGACAGGCACAGAGAGAGAGAGAGAGAATCAATTTTTTATTCAGTTTTCATATGGCTTTCATTGCTCCGAGACTTTGCCGTGTATGTGGTGCTGGGGTTCGAACTTGCATACTCATGCATGCCAGGCAAGCGCCGTAACCTCTGAGCCACCGCTCCAGCCCAGATTATGTTGTTTTCTAATACCAAGTATTTTACTGTGTGATTGATTGCCTGCTGCTCCCTTATTCTCTTTCAGCATTTCATCCTGTGAATTTCACCCTTGATTTATTCCTCCCAATAATTTTCATATTTTCAGCTCAATTCTATATATGAAGCTCATTTGCTATTACCACAATAATTGCATGAAGGAACATAATAGTGTTAACATGCATTTTACTTTTATTAAATATTTTGTTGTGGTGGTGGTGTTTTTTCTTTTTTTTTAGTGCTAGGATTTTCTTCCCTTCTAGTAGCTTGTTGCTTTGGTCTGATTAATTACCAGTCCAACACCTGGTTTTTGCTTTGCTTTTCAATTGATTGTTAAAGTTAGAAAGTCTTAAATTTTATTTGAATCTACAGTAGCCATATGCACTCACACCTGGCAAGGATGTTTTTTTTTTTTTTACAATATGATCTGAATTTTGTTTTTTTTTAAATTTTTTTTAAGTTAAGAGTATATAGAAATACAAATGAGAGGGAAACATTATCAAACCATCAGTAACCAATGTGTATATACATAGTTATCCAGGGGTAATGCCAAAACATGGATGACCACCGTGGGTTTCACCTGTTGCAGTTTCCCCCAGAAGAACTCTTGCATAAAATGGGCTGTCTCGTGGAGGAATGACATCTGCTTCAGAGATGGTTCCCCTATATTCCCACTCAAGGATCTTTTGTTAACTATGTTTATTCCAGCTTTCTAGTTCTTAGTTCCTGATTGCTTTTTCCCAAGGTGATTTGCTCACATTAGTTTTGTTTTTGGCTTTTTTTTTTTTTTAGAAGAATATAGAAATACAGTTGAGGGGGAAACATTATCAAAACATTAGCAATCAATGGATACAAACTTTGTTATCGAGGGGAAAAACCTCATCATGGATAACATCATGGGGATGTGATTTAGTGCCCCTGGGTTCAATCTCCAGTTAAAAAAAAGAAAAAATCTGCAAAATATAATGAACATCTAAAATAAATAACCCCAATGGAGCTTTTGCATTTGTTTGTAATCCCACTATGCAGGAAGCTGAGCCCAGAAGACCTGAAGATTGAGACCTACTTCTGCAACTTAGAGATACTCTAAGAGAGAGGGACAGTGAGAGAGACAGACAGAATCCATTTTATTTAGTTTTTCATGTGACCTTCGTTGCCCTGACACCTGGGTATGTACTTGGTGCTGGGGTTTGGACTCTGTCCTCGAGCATGCTGGGCAAGTGCCATAACCGCCAAGCCACCAGTGAGGCCTGAGATACTCTTTCTTAAAATAAGAAATAAAAAGGTTTGGGAATGTATCTCAGTGGTAGTATGCTCCTGGGTTCAACACCAAGTATCCAAAAATTAAATAATAAGTGCTGGGGATTAACGCATGAGTTCTTCTGGGGGAAACTGCAACAGGTGAAACCCAAGGTGGTCATCCATGTTTTGGCATTACCCCTGGATAACAAAGTATATATACATTTATTATTGTTGGTTTGATAATGTTTTCCCCTCAATTGTATCTCTATATACTTCTAATTAAAAAAAAATAAAATGGTAGAAAGAAAAGAAAAATAAGTTCTGGGGATATAGCTTACTGGTCAAGTGTCCCTGGGTTTAATCCCAGTACTGCAACAAATAATTAAACAAATAAATAAATAAAACTGGAACAACAAATGCATCTAAAATAATTTTCTAACTTGTCCTGCCTTATGACATTTATGATCCAGAGGAACCACCTTCTCAAAACAATTATTGAAAAACTGGTATGTAGAAATAAGATAGGGGGGTTGGGGATTTAGCTCAGTGGCAGAGCGCTTGCCTAGCATGTGCAAGGCCCCAATTTCAGTCCTCAGCCCTAAAAAAAAAAAAAAAAAAGGAGTATATTACTTTATTTTACCGTGATGCTTACAGTCAGGTACAATGCACACATCTGAAATTCCAGCTATTAGGGCAGCCGAAGCAGGAGGATTGCAAATTTCAGATTAGGTGGGCAACTTAATTAGACCCTTTCAAAATAAAAAGGCTGGGGATGTAGTCAAGTAGTAAAGTTCCCTTGGGTTCAATCCCCAATACAGAAAACAAAAGAAAAAAGAAAGAAAGAAAAAATAATTACAAATAAATACAACAGGAACTTAAAAAACACTCCTGTTTAAGCCATCGTAAAATATCTGTTGTTTTCCTCTTGAATTTATTTTATTTAATTATTATCTCCAAGCTTTAGGGAATGTAGCTCAGTGGTAGTTACATGCTTAGCATGTTCAAAATGGGTGTGATCTTCAGTGCGGAAAAAATAAA
>PVKS010040000.1:0-16898 GCA_004027875.1 Aplodontia rufa | reverse complement strand
TGAGATTATCTTTATGAACCAGTATATGATCTATTTTGGAAAAGGATCCATGTGCTGCAGAGAAGAAGGTGTATTCTGCTAATTTAGGATGGAAAACTCTATATATGTCTGTGAAGTCCATTTGGTTTATGAAATTATTCAGGCTAGCTATTTCTTTATTGATTTTTTGTTTTGATGATCTGTCTAGTGGTGACAGCGGAGTGTTGAAGTCTCCCAGTATTATTGTGTTATGATCCACGAGAGTTTTGATGTTGTGAAGTAATTTGTTCACATAATTGGGTGCACTGTTGTTTGGAGAGTAGATATTAACTATGGTTATTTCTTCCTGTTGAAGGGAGGCTGGATTCTTAATAAAGAAAAGGGGTTTATTTGGCTCACAGTTCTGGAGATTCAAAAGTAAGATACTGGCATCTTCTTGGCACTGGCAAGAGCCCCAAGGTAAATGGAATCACAATGGCAGGAGCACAAGGTAGAGTGTTGAGAGGCACATGCAGAAGAAAGATTCAGGGAAAGTGCCAGGCTCCTTATAATGATCCATTCTCATGGATTTGGGAACTAACTCAATCTCACCAGACTAGCATTACTACCGTCCAAGGATGACATCCACATGACCTAATTACCTCCCACTGGGTCCTATCTCTGAAAGGTTCTATCACCTCTCAATACTGCCACACTGGGCACCAAGCTTCCTGTGCATGAAACTTTGTGGAGACAAACCATGTCCAACCATAGTACTCTCTGTAGCTCACTGGCACTCTCTCTCTCCTCTCTCCCCTGTCCCCTCTCTCTTCTCTCTCTAGCTGGTTACAGAGTTGCCTGGGTTAGAAGAAACTCCAGCATCTCCCATATGCTGATATGCTGTGTATAATCAGCCCCTCCTTACCCAACTTCCCTACCACCAGAATTGCTTTTTGCTTCCTATTGTCAATTTTAAAATCTAGTGGAAGGAGCACTTCCTATGCTTTATGTTTTTTAATTTATTGTATCCTTTGATTTTTTTTCCTTGTGTGTTACCTTCCCTTTTTCAACTCCCCATGCTAGAATTCTTTCATGTGTATAAGTCATCATTTCAGAGACTCTGATCTCTTAGAGTTATCCCTTAGGATGTAGTATCCCTGTCTCTCCTGCCATCTCATGTTTCCCAGGCTAAAGAAAAGCATACACTCATTTTATTTTATATTTTATGGGGTGAGAGGAGGAGAAGGAAAGAGGTCTACAATATACACAAAAATCCAGACCTACCAGAATCTGCAAAGGTGAGCCCTTCCATGTCATCTCCAGGAACCATTTGTATTATTGAATGAAATACTCAGCAGGGTCACATGAACACATTGCTTACAAATATCACTCACCTGCTAACAGAATGACTTATATTCCCAGGATCCCAGGGTTCCTTTGAGTGACATCTTCTCAGATGTTCATTTATAAATATTTATCTACCAAATACTGATGTTCCAAGCTACTGGTGATTAAGCAGCAATCACAAATGAAAATAGGCAATACTATAGCAATTATGATTTTTGACCTGAGCTTTATATGTTCTATATTTTTATTTTACCTAATAAGAAGTCAAGCTATCCAACTTTCCAGTTAGATACCGAGCACCAGACCAGAAACCTGTTTTTCTCATTCATGTTGACCTCCCCTTTTTTTGTTTCCTAAAGAGTAACATGGAAAGAATGTGCCGGTCTGTGGAAGATCAATTTAATGAAATCAAAGCCAAGGATGATCAACAGACCCAGTTAATCCATGATCTGAATATGCAGAAGGCAAGACTGCAGACCCAAAATGGTGAGGACAGTCAGGGCTCTAGGATCTGGCAGGGTCCTGGGAGAGGGTGGTTGGTTGGCTTTGCTGACTTGGGGACCACATCCGTTTGGTAGGGGAGCTGACGCACCAAGTGGAAGAGAAGGAGTCTCTGATTTCACAACTAACCAAAAACAAGCAGGCCCTCACCCAGCAGCTGGAGGAGCTGAAGAGGCAACTAGAAGAAGAAACCAAGGTAAGGACACCTCTTTGGGGAATGATCAAGTCAGGTAGAACATGAGAAGCCAGGTAACATGCAACCATTCCACCCAAGCTGATTGGAGGCAAAGCTACATCAGAAAGTCTGGTGCTTCTCTTCCTTTAGTGTTGTGGAAACCTGCTCCCTAAGATTAAGGCAGCTTGCATTGGATTTCCCTTCTCAGACCAGGAAGACCCTACCACAGTGCTCCTTCTCCAGGTGCCTCTGTCCTCCACAGGGCAGATATATAAACTCCCCTTTTTAGCTAGGGGCATCTAATTTGCTCATCTCTTCCCAGTGATGCATCACAGCCACTTGGAATACCTTCCTCATTTTTCTTCATAACCTTTATGGGTCACCTTCTGTAACACCTGGTTTTTTTTTTTTTGTTTAGAGTTTTATGGTTATACATAGTAGTTGGGTTCATCCTGATAAGCTCATACATGGATGGAAGTACCCTTCCTCCAAGAAGACTATATGGTTTTGGGGAACACCCTTGAGCTATTTGCATAAGCATGAGCATCATCATGTTCTTGATTTCAGTATCTATATACTTTCTATATACTTGTGCATATATAATACACATCTCCCCCCTGACCTGTACACTCCTAAAGAGCAGGAATAATTTTCTTGTGCTATAGCAGCACACAATAGATGCAGTCCCAGTAGAACAGAACACACAGTAGATACTCAGTAAATACTACTTATGTGTGTTCAAGCATCAAAATAGGAATCCAGAAGTCTGCAAAACTGCATAAATGAAAAGCTGAGGTTACCATGCACTAGTGAAGACTTACAGGGCCATCTTTTGGAATTTCCCCAACGTCCATTTTTCCCTTCTAAAAAGAACAAGTGCTACATTTATCTTCCATATGTCTATCCTACAGTAAAGGTTTTCAGTAGACTGACAGGAAGTGGGGAGTGGTGAACTAGATTCCAAACAAATAATGAGAAGATCTATAATAGGAATGGGGGCTTTCCTTTGACTAGGAAACAACAGCAGTAAGTTTTCCCTTTTAGGAACTGTTTTGTGGTTTATTTATTTATGTTTTTTGAAAAGGATGAAACAGTATAAGTCACTGCACAGGGTCAACATAACTCTTTTCTTTGAGTGGCACCATTATAGCTAGAACTGAACTTTCCCCCTGTCCAGAGGGCAGTGAGTGAGTGAAAGGGGCCTATGGGCATGTCCTCTCTTGCTTGGGAAGAGGAGATGGAGTCTAAAAACAGTGCAGCCATCATTAGCAGTCCCCAGTGTGGGGACAAATTCCACTGATAACACCAAAAGATGCTTTCAGGTTTCTCATGGCCAAGGTATTCCATAACATTGCATCAGGTAGTGAGAAAATTGTTCCCTTTTCAATCCTATTTCAGTCCTTCTGATTACATCCAGGAAAAAGGTCTCAGTTTGGACAACAACTCTCTAGGCTTTGATTATTTACCTTATTAAGCAGTAAAAAGAAGGCTTTAGCAGGAGTCATAGAAGGCAACAGTGTCAACGTAAGCGGTGATAATATTGTTTTATTTCCATTGAGTTTGTTTTTATGTTTGCTTTCCGTTTATGGGAAATGTCCATGGGTTTCTACTTCTGTAGTGGGATATTTTACTTTCTAAAATAAATATATTTAAATATATTGAAGAAGCAAACTTTAACGAAATGAACAGGTGAAATGCTGATGTGGCCAACAGCGTGAGAATGATCCGAGTTAGGGCAAAGCTATTTCCGTGAGAATTCCTTACCTCGGAACAGAGGCATGCTTTTTTCAATTTGTTGCCACGGTAATTTCCAGGCCAAGAACGCCCTGGCCCACGCCCTGCAGTCCTCCCGCCATGACTGTGACCTGCTGCGGGAGCAGTATGAGGAGGAGCAGGAAGGCAAAGCCGAGCTGCAGAGGGCGCTGTCCAAGGCCAACAGTGAGGTTGCCCAGTGGAGGACCAAATACGAGACAGATGCCATCCAGCGCACAGAGGAGCTGGAGGAGGCCAAGTATGTGCTCAGTAGGAGAGGTGACCCCAGTTGACAGGCAGAGAACATGCCTGGAGAGCATCTCCTTTAAAATTTCTGAATCAGATAGTGTCCCTATACACTTGGGGTCTCCATTTTCTTCCTCTGTCTACTTCACCTGGCTTCCTTGGTGACTCCTTGAGGACCTGCTTTGTCACCAAGCATTTTGAGATTATTTGAGTGATCCAGTTATGTTGCTTAATTACAGGGATATGTTCTGAGAGACAAATCACTCGGCAATTTCATTGTACAAACATCCTGCAATTTACTTCCACAAACCTCAATGGTATAGGTCAATCACTAAATGTCCTCTTGATGTGATCGAGAGACATGGTAAACACAAGATATATGAGGTTGATGATGGCATCACATGACATTCTGTTTAACAGTGAACATTTTTAATAAGTAGAAGGGGCACACTCTAAAAGAACAAGGATAGATTAGTTTGGAGGTTTAGCTCAGTGGTAGAGGGATTGCCTGGCATATAGAAGGATGTGGGGTCAATCTCTCATACCACATATAAACGCACACAAAAATGTATATGTATAATAAATACATACACCATTAACAATTATTTATTATCACTGTCAAGAATTGTGTACTGTATGTAAATGTATGTATTATCCCTTTACATGACTGGCAGCATGGGAGGTGTGTTTAAATTATAACCGCATCACTGTAAACACACGAGTAAAGCATTGGGCTCCAGGATCACAATGGCTACAGTGTCACTAGGCGGCATGAATTTTTCAGCTGCATTCTAATCCTATGGGACCACAGTCATATACGTATTCTGTGACGTTATTATGTGATGCGTGACTGTACTTGGATCCTTTCCACTCAAATGCTAGGTCTTGCTCAATCCCTTCCAGACTGTTCTTTTTCAATCTGACAGTTACATTTTGAAATATCCCACTTTTGCCAAGACCAAAAAAAACAAAACCAAACAACAACAACAACAACAACTACATCTGGTTCTCTTAGGAAGAAATTGGCCCAGAGGCTCCAGGAGGCAGAGGAAAACACAGAGACTGCAAACTCTAAATGTGCTTCTTTGGAGAAAACCAAGCAGAGGCTTCAGGGAGAAGTGGATGACCTAATGCTGGACTTGGAGCGGGCCAACACAGCCTGTGCCACCCTGGACAAGAAGCAGAGGAACTTCGATAAGGTCCTTCCCCAACCCCTTACTGGACGTGGTAGTCAGAGTAACAGCCTTTAATACTTAGATGTGTGAGATACACACACATCTGACAAAGCCTCCAACTACAGCATCAGTTCCCAGTTTGGAATATTCAGGGTCTCTCTTTACTCTTTTGTGACAGTCCCTTCAACGGGAGTTTTTGTTTTAGCCAGAGATAATTCCATTTATATTGAAATTGTAATATAGATAATCCAAACATCCTAATACAAATGATGTCCCAAGTGAAAAATTCCAGATTGCCTTCGTGTGATGAGTTGCAGTTAAAATGCTGTTGTACTAAAAATACTGCACAAAATTACCTTCAGGCTGTATGTATACGGTATATTTGAAACAAATGAATGCTATATATAGACTTGGGTCTCATTGCACCCCAAGAAATCCCATTTTATATATATGCAAATATTACCAAATCCAAAAGAGTCCTAAGTCTAAAACACTTGTGGGTCCCAAGAATTTCAAATCGGGGATATTCAACCTATATTTTTAAGAATCCAGCAGAGGCCAGGTACCTGGCCAGCTCCTGGGGGAGAATGGGGCAGGATTACAAACTCTGAGGTTACCCTGAGCAATTTAGCAAGACCCTTTCTCAAAATAAAAAAAGGAGGGGATAGAGCTTAGTGGTAGAGTACACCTGGGTATAATCTCCAGCACAATAAGTAATTAAAATAAATAATCCAGAAGAGCAGTGTTTGGAGCCCCTGGTATAGAGCAGGACCCACCCTCTCTCTTTGATCTCCAAGGATGGAAGAGGGAAACCTTGGCACTGCTGATGGCTTTTGTTTGAGCAGACTTCCAAGTCCCCCAGCCCCTTCTGCTTCTCACACATCCCCTCATCATCTCCCAGATTCTTGCTGAATGGAAGCAAAAATTGGATGAGAGTCAAGCTGAGCTAGAAGCTGCTCAGAAAGAGTCCAGGTCACTTAGTACTGAAATCTTCAAGATGAGGAATGCCTACGAAGAGGTTGTGGAGCAGTTAGAGACACTGAGGCGTGAGAACAAAAATCTGCAAGGTGAGCTCTCTTGGAACCCCTGGTGTGTAGTATTTCCCCTAATCCTCCTGCCATACCCAGGGTTTGGCCACAGCCTCCTCCTTCCCTCTGTCCTACAGAATCCTCACCCATCATGCATCACATTTGCTCAGTTTGCCCGAGGTCTCAGACCCTCTTAATGTAAGGCATGGGAGCAGCTAAGGCTCATTTTAAGAACTGAAGGCACAATGGGTTACTAAGCCCATTGCTGTTTAGGGAACAAGACCCTGCAGGGATTCTGTCTCTTAGTGGCTTTGCATCCTTGGGCATATCATTAAATCCCTTAAGACCTCGGACTTTGGCCCTATACAATTAGAAAATCCAATGCTTTCTAAAGCTCTGCCAGCTTATGCATTTTCTGGTTCTTTCTGTGACCATGCTGTATTCTTTGTGAACTTTTAGGGTTTATTAAGTGTTCTATCCTTCTCGCTCATTTCTCTGCATAGTTCAGGTGAGACAACACATCTGGGTCTTACCAACACCTCATCTGAATGGCTTCCCTGCATTCTTTCCTATATAAATGTCATGAGCAAGCTGCCAACCCCTAAATTGCCTGGCAAATGCCTGTGCTATAAACTGGAGCCTGTTGAAACAGCCTAAATCAAGCCTGTCCTTTGCAGAAGAGATTTCCGACTTAACTGAGCAGATTGCAGAAACTGGCAAGAACCTTCAGGAAGTGGAAAAGACCAAGAAGCAAATGGAGCAGGAAAAGTCAGATCTCCAGGTTGCCTTGGAAGAGGTGGAGGTAAGTGTCTTGTCTGGGATATAATAGTGGGAAGCTCAGGAAAAGGGGAAACTGAAAGGATGCCATTGTCCATCCATGAAAGTGTTTTCTTGCCAGGAGGCACCGAGTCTCCATTGGGAAAAACACTCAGCCATCCCTTGGCTGAAAAAGCTAAGCTCTGCAGCATTGTCTCCTGGGTGTCCTCTAGAACCTGTCGCCTTTTAAAAACAAATGTGTTCATTATGTCCTCAGTATCTTCCTCTCGAAAAGCAAAAGTAAAAATCAATCAGCAGGGATGGAGCAGTGGCTTGGCAGTTATGGCGTTTGCCCAGCATGCGCAAGTACACGGGTTCAAACCCCAGCACCCAAGTACGCAACTAAGTGTCGGAGCAACGAAAGCCATGTGAAAAACTCAATAAAAAATTGATTCTCTCTCTATCTTTCTCTCTCACTGTCCTCCTCTCTTAAAAAAAAAAAATCAATCAGCAAACATCCTTAAAGCCAGCTCAGAATCTCTCAATGTTATGTTTAACATAGGGATGTGCACAGCATGCTGTCTGTCAAGAATCCTGTATAATCAAAATAGACCCAGAGTCTCCTGATGTAATACTCAGTCATATCCAGAGATGGACAATTGGTGGTGATGTTTCTAGGAAAATTAGAACTAACGCAGGATAACAGGAAAGCACTTACCCTATTGCTGTAGAAAATAGGTTAGTTCCTGAATTATAGTTATTAAAAAAGACACCCACCATCCAGTTTTCATTTGAATTATGGTTATTGTTAAAACAGATACCCACAATACTTCCAAAGGACACTGAAGATACAAAGCTTTATCTCACTACTGGGGATATTCCAGAGCAAGTCAAATAATCAAACCTCTGGATATTGTTCCCTTCATCTGGGAAATGGGTGAAAAAACCCATTTTACTACAGTAGTGGGGAGGAAAGTGTCCATTCAAGATGGTGATGCCCACAGCACTCCCAGTCGCTCTTTTGCTCTCATCAGGGTTCCTTGGAACACGAGGAGAGCAAGATATTGCGCGTCCAGCTAGAGCTGAGCCAGGTAAAATCTGAGCTTGACCGCAAGGTCACTGAAAAGGACGAAGAAATCGAGCAGCTTAAAAGAAACAGCCAGAGGGCAGCCGAGGCCATGCAGAGTGTGCTGGATGCTGAAATCCGCAGCCGGAATGACGCCCTGAGGCTGAAGAAGAAGATGGAAGGGGATCTCAACGAGATGGAGATCCAGCTGGGCCATTGCAACCGCCAGGTGGCTGAGACCCAGAAACACCTGCGAACAGTGCAGGGCCAGCTCAAGGTGAGCATCGTCCCCACCCCAAAGCTCCCTCAGCCTGTCCAGTGGCTGTGGCCTCACTCGTCGTTTTCCCCTGTAGGATTCCCAACTGCACTTGGATGACACCCTAAGGAGCAATGAGGACCTCAAGGAGCAGTTGGCCATCGTGGAACGCAGAAATGGTCTTCTGCAGGAGGAGCTGGAGGAGATGAAGGTGGCCCTGGAGCAGACAGAGAGAACCCGCAGGCTGTCGGAGCAGGAGCTGCTGGATGCCAGCGATCGAGTGCAGCTACTGCACTCCCAGGTGCGTCTGCCTTCGCCAGGCTGAGTGCACCCGGGTATCTCCCCACTCTCCCCTTCCCTCCCTCAAGCTCATTGTGGGAGCAAGTGGAACCCAGACCCCAATCCTCCCAGACCAATCCCCAGCCAGGCAAACTTGGACTCTTGATTCTTGAGCTTCTTTTATCCAGAGATGAAGTCAAAAGGTCATGCATGTTGAGGGCAAATCACAGCAATCAGGAATTATATTATTGCATAAAGCACTTGGGGAAGACTTCACAGGGGAAGTACAGATTGAGTCTTCCCTATCCAAAAGGACTTGGGGCCAGATATCTCTCAGATTTGGATCTGGGAATATTTGCATGTACTTAATGAGATATATTGGGGATGGGACCCAAACTAAACATGAAACTCATTTGTTTTATACTATCTCTACAGAAAGCTTGAAAGTAATTCTATACAATATGTTTAGTGTGGGTGAGTTTGGACAATGACCCATCACATAAGATCAAGTGTAGAATTTTCTGCATGTTGTGAAAAGGTTTTGAATATTCAAAGAATTTTCAGATTTCAAACATTTGAATTAAAATGCTTAGCCTATAGCAGTTAAACTGAAATCTGAGAATATTAGGTCTTTCAAAATAACCATTTACACTATTTTTATGAAAGATTTTAAAAGTTGTTTTGTGATAAAACAGAATATGCAAGCAAACACATAAAAATCATATTAACATTTTAGTTTTCTTATTCTTAAACCCTTGTGAATTGCATAAATACATTTTTTATAAAACTGTGTCCAATCTTTTGTAACCTATTACTTTTATTAAATAATGTGTCATGAATGTATTTCTACCTTTTTAAATCATTTATGATATGGTTTTTAATGGTTGGGAAAAGGGCTACTATTGTTGTATATTATGGCTCTTTAATCAGTGCTCTATGGTTGGTTAAATTTAGATTGTTCTCAATAAAATTTTTACTGTTAGAAAGACCTCTGTAATAAATGTACTCGTAAGTAAATTTTCACATACATCTGCTATTGTTGTCTTGATATTTCTAGAAGTAAATAAATTTCTAGAAGAAAAATTTCAGGGTCAAAACAGCAAAGATATTCATAGTACATTGTAAATTTTCCTTGAAAAATTTTGTCTCAATTTTTATTCTGATTGGCAAACTATATGAAGGCCCTTTTCTGCAAATTCTCAAAGACCCTAACTATTATTTCTTAAATCCTCACCAATTTTATTGTTGAAACATACTTCATTGGTGTTTATTAGTAGTGAGGTGAATCATTTCATCATTTTGTTGATGTTACATTTCTTCTTGTGTGTTTTTTCTACTTGTATTTCTTTTTTTTAATTTTTATTTATTTATTTATTTTTAAAGAGAGAGGGACAGTGAGAGAGACAGAGAAAGAGAGAAACAACTTTATTTCATTTTTCTCATGGCCTTAAGTTGCTCCAACACTTAGTTGTGTACGTGGTGTTGGGGTTTGAACCCTGGTTCTCGTGCTTGCCAGGCAAGCACCGAAACCACTGAGCCACCACTCCAGGCCCCTCTACTTATATTTCTTGTCCTTTTTATTGATTGATCTTATTTATTTCATAATGAAGGGAATTTTTGCATAATATGTATTGCAAATGTTTTCTAGTTTTTTCAGGGTCCTTTCAATTCTATGTATGGTGTATTTTGATTATTAGAATTAATTTTCATTTTACATAGTTAGGTCTGCCTTTTACTGAATAATCTATCCTTGAATATTTAAAATTCTACCTTTATCATGTACTCAATTTTTTGATGTTAAGTCTTGGATCTGTTTCAGGACTTTCTGTTTGCTCGAGGATGATACAGTACCTAGTAGGTCACCCATGTGAAAAATAAGAAATAGAACACAATTATGATTTACCTACTTGTCCCACCCCATCCTTTCTCATTGTTTCAAGTGCCCAAATAAACCCTTCACCGCTGGTATCTAATTTTTCTTACAGAACACAAGCCTGATAAATACCAAGAGAAAACTGGAGGCTGACTTGGCTCAGTGCCAGGCAGAAGTGGAAAACTCCATTCAGGAGTCCAGGAATGCAGAGGAGAAGGCCAAGAAGGCCATCACGGATGTAAGCACTGTTCTCTCTTCAGATGCTGATTGGAATCGAGACAGGGGGCTTCCAAGGCAGGCCATGGCAAGTAGTTTCATTTCCTTTTGAGTAAACTTAGTGTTGGCTTCTTCGAGAGAGGTCACAAGAGGTGGAGTCATTAAAGAGGCAAAATGGAACATGGTAACTGGCCCAAGTAAGGAAGGGGATGCTCAACACGATGCAGAAGACCAACTTTAACAATATCGTCCATATGCTCTGGGTAGGGGTGGGTGGATTCACTGATATGTCCCATGAACTTGACCAGGCCGCCATGATGGCCGAGGAGCTGAAGAAGGAGCAGGATACCAGTGCCCACCTGGAACGGATGAAGAAGAATCTGGAGCAGACAGTGAAGGACCTGCAGCACCGTCTGGATGAGGCTGAGCAGCTGGCACTGAAGGGTGGCAAGAAGCAGATCCAGAAACTGGAGGCCAGGGTACGGTGGTTTGAGAGGAGTCTGGCTTTTGAAGTGACATCCAATTCAGCTGCCTCAGGCAGAACCCTGATCCAGAAATCTAGCTGGTGGGAATGCAGCTGCTGGTAGAGTAGACTGCAGTTAGCTTGAGGACCCCTTGCACTATTCTCTTTCACCTGTCCCCCACCCCAACACACACAAATCCATTTTGATATGCTGATGGCTTGGTATCTGTAGTGGGATGATGTTTCTTAGTATTCATTTTCTATTTTTTCTTGTAAATTCATGCCTATACACATAAGTGAGAAAAACACTTTATAATCATAAAAATACACATTTTGGAATACTTTACATTTTGGACCAAAATTCACTTTGATAAACACTGGCCCTCCTGCACAAAATCTGCAGTTTCCCTTTGTCTCCCACTCTCAGGTCTCATTCTCTTCCCAACTTTTCTAATCTCTAACTGCTGTCTATGATTCTGGTGTATTTCACACTCCATCCCAAAAAGAGATGCTTCAACTGGTACTTCTTCCAAGTGAATGCACTAGGAAAGATTATCCACCCAACACTGGAAATCCTGTCTGTTCTTTATCTGGAAACTTCTTTTATATTTTTTTATTTCTTTGTTGACTGTTCTTTTCATTTCCTCTTCCCCTTGATTTTTCCTTAGACTTGTGTTAGTTTATTTCAATCGTTTTTTAATGGACTATGCTAGCAATTGACATTTTAGAGAAGGCTGTGAGGAGGAGGTTGTTAGAAGGTCTCTATTGTCCCAGGGAGACAGGAAATGCAAGAGTGGGAGGGCAAGAGGGTGAGGAGGAGGAAAGGAGAAGGAAACAACTTCTCCCAGCAGGAAAGCCCATCTTTTTATACCAACCTCTCCAGGATGTGGTCACCAGGCCAGCAGTTTGTTTAAATAGGAAAGGATAAAGGATTTAAAAAAAAAATTTTTTTTTTTTGGCTAAAAACAACAAGGCCATAGACACATGAATAACAAAAGTAACACCAGTGAACTTATAATTTCCCATACCCCACAAATTCCTTAAGTGCTTACAATTATTCCCAGCCCTATTCCATTAGAAGGAGCTTAGTCCTGTCCTTCTCATGTATCCCTCCCATGAGGGAGGATTAGGACTCTTTTTGTCCTCTGTGGTTCTGTGATTTCTAGGTTGGCTGAAGGCCCTAGGACACCCTCCCCTGGCACCATAAAGCACATTAACTACCCTCCCATCCCAGCTGCCCAATTGTCTGAATTCCATAAACATTACAAAGGCCTACAGAGCAATTTGAAGGTGAAAAATGTTTTTGTAGGGCCAAGTGGAAGACAGTTTCCAGGGTCCATGAAGTGCAGAGTGTAGGGGTCTTTTGGGAACAGTTCCCAGAATAAGAGGATACACTGGGAGCTTTCGAAGTTAATCTAGTGAGTCACTAAGCCCAGTGCTGCCACCTCTGTAGCCATGGGGATTCCTGGGGAGAAGCTGGCTACTATTCCCACTCTCAGTCAGATCTCTCAGGGTTGTGGCCTTGGGACCATAGTCAGTGTCTGAGTTCTCAGTGGCTGCCCTCTCCCTTCAAGACTTCAGAAAAGGCATAAGCAACCATGACATTAATAATGTAATACTTTATCCTAGAAACATTTTCCCTACATTTGAGGTAGGCTGGGCTGAAAGAATCATTTTCACCCTAAGTGACAATCATCATGCTCCGTGATGGCAACTGGATTGCTTTGGATCCATCCACTGGGCCCAGAGTCTGAACACACCTTTGGCTGCCCCCTCCCTCCACTGCCTTACTTCGTCAGGAATCACCTAAAATGGTCATGCAGGTTTCACTTAAGAAGTCAAACTGTGGCTAAAGCCCAGCCTGTAGTTTCCCTTGGTGAACGCTGGGCTCCAGAGCAGGAGGCATCTTTGCCAATTCTAGCCCAGTTATAAAGCTGCACCTGGGCTGCCTCTTCCCGAAGTAGGCGTCTTGTTCTGACCCTCACAAAACTACTGATGGTCCAGAGGTGTCCTGGTGAATAAAATATGCTCCTGAGCCCTAGGAAGAGACATCTTTGCAAAATATAATTAGGGACTCGAGTTCACCCTGAAATGACTGACACGTGAGTCTGTGAAAGAAGGCTGGGGCTCGGACTTCATTCTGTGTGCTCTTCGTCCCACCCAGGTGCGGGAGTTGGAAAGTGAGCTGGATGCTGAGCAGAAGCGGGGAGCTGAAGCTCTGAAGGGAGCCCACAAATACGAACGCAAAGTCAAGGAGATGACTTACCAGGTGGGGTCTCCAGAACCACAGTGGATGTTGTGCGGTCCAAGCCCCAACGATAGAAGCCAGAGGTCTGTGGGACCCTGACACAGAAGCTCTGTTTGCAGGCAGAGGAGGACCGCAAGAATATCCTGCGGCTCCAGGATCTGGTGGACAAGCTGCAGTCCAAAGTGAAGTCTTATAAGAGGCAGGCGGAGGAGGCGGTGAGTATAGGAGGCCCTTGAGAACACCCATGTACCTGATTGGGTATCCCCACAAGTCCTGAGTGGGGACAGGTGTCTGTTTAGTGTCATCTGCTGAGGGCCAGTCCTGAGTTTACATTTGCAGTATAAAGAGACTCCTGTCCTCCTCCCTTCCCTGGCCTGTATTAATCAAACCTTCCCCACTTCCACCACCTCCGTGCCTTCTTACCTCCATCCCCTTCATTCAAACCTCACCTGCCTCTCTCTGTCCCACCCACCCTGACTCACTCTGTCCATCCTAGAGCATCTTAGTCCCCCTTGCTGGCCTTATATCACTCCTGCTCTCCCTTACTACCCCACCCGCCCTCCCATCTTCCCTGAGACGCCTCATCTTAATTCATATCATCGCTGCACCCCACTCTCCCTAGTCCCCACCACCTCCAGCCTTCTCATCCTCCTTCACTCCCACCACTCCCTTCCATCCTCGGGGGTCTTCCCCTTGATCAATCAGCAGGGAAGAAATGAAACAGACTGAAGCCAGTGTTTTCCAAAGTGTGTTCCGGGGCATTAGGTCTGAGAGATGTGAATAGCAGAAAGCTGGGGCCAGGAGGGGAGATAATTTTTTCTTTTATAGAAGGAGACTCTGGGATGAATAAAGGTAACCTGATTGCTTTATTTCAAGATCCTCAGCTCTTGGAGGAAATATGTGTGAACTCACCACAGTGGAAGAGGCATTGTGGAGTGTAGCATTTCCTATCCTCAGTTGACTTTGGAACCTTCTAACTGCATGTAGAGCTTCTCTCAGGAGTCCTGCTCTGAAGAATAAAATTAGGGGTCCCTGCTCTAGACAAATGTCTAAGTAGATGGCTTCCTCTATTGCTCCTTTTCTTCCCTGCCTAGAAACCTCACCGGTTCCATCCTCACCTCATGGAAGTACAAACTGGTTAAATGGAGGGAGGGATCATACACATTGGATTAATGGCCAGGCTGGAGGGTGCCAGGGGGGCCACTTCAGCCACGAACCCTTGGATGACACCTCAAATAGACCCATCCCATGCTCTGGCCCCACACATGTGGTACTGGGTAGAGGGACAGGACAAAGGGGAGCTGGGTCATTGGTCTCTGAGACCTTCAGGTACCTTAGAATAACTCTGAGCTTGTGTCTCCTCCAAAAAGTTCTGTAGGTGGATAGCATAGAAAAAGAGTTCAGGGCATTGTGGGCTGGGCCAGAGGGGCAGCAGCACCTGCAAGGTGACCTGCACATATACAGCCATGAGCTCGGGAACTGGGGGCTTTGTTCTCACACCCTGGAGCACTCAACCCACCTTTCTTCCCTGCTGTCAGATAACCCGGGGCCCAAAACCTCCTGGCTCCTAAACTTCCTAGGACCCCAAATCACACTGCAAGGCTCCGCAGCCTCAAACCTCCATCTCCCCTGCAGGAAGAGCAAGCCAACACACAGCTGTCCAGATGCCGCAGGGTCCAGCACGAGCTGGAGGAAGCTGAGGAGAGGGCAGACATCGCTGAGTCCCAAGTCAACAAGCTGAGGGCCAAGAGTCGAGATGTGGGTGGCCAGGTAAGAGTAAACACCTGAGACCCGGTCCTGAGACTGGCGGGCCAACAGACCACTCAGGGAGACCTTGGAGGATGCTTGATGGTCCCCTCATCCCTGCTACTGCTCCTGTACTCACAGGTGCTACTATTTTAAATAAGATTCCTATGTCCCAGACTCTTGGGAGAAAGAGCGGCAAGGCACAGGGACAGACATGCCACCCCTGCCTCTCCCAGTTGCTAGAAATGCTGTCCAAGAAGCCCCTTGCTTCCAATGAGGACTTGTCCTGGCTGCAGTAGCTTGACTGATTTGTTTTTCACAATGGCAAAGGGAGACAAAGTAATTTCTTAATGCCTTTTTTCTGAAGTTCCAGCCTTTCCATCTGCTCCACCTGAAGGCAACGCTTAGTCTCCCATTGAGTTTGACTCATTTCCTGTGCATAATTTTTTTTCCACAGAAAATGGAAGAATGAGGCCCTTCTGAGGCTCGTTGCCATGGGACACCTCTGGGAGAGTGAAGGAAAATGCATGAGAAATAAAAGTCTCCTAAATACTTGAATTGCTGGCTCTGCTGTGTTTATTATCATGAATTCAGAATTCTTGCAAATTCAGTTTTCCATTTTCTCCCTACATTTTCAGAGAGGGACACTGGAGTCAATTCCTCTTCCATGGGAATGAATTTTAGGTATTTGTCCATTCTACTGTAAATTTTAAGAAAGTAAGGGATATGAAGATGGTTTCCTTGACCCAAGCAGAAAAGGTGAAAATCCAACCCACTGCCAATCACCAGCTCCCAAAGGAACTTAGAAAGAAAGACCCAGCTGGAGGTGTAACTCAGTGTCAGAGCACTAGCCTGGCCTGGGTGGCGCTCTAGTTTCCATCTCCAGCACTGCAAAATATTAGTGATAAAAACTAAAAATGGGGCTATGAGCAGTGGCACATGTCAGAATTCCAGCAACTTGGAAGGCAGAGGTAGGAGGATCACAAGTTCAAAGCCAGCCTCAACAACTTAGCAAGGCCCTGTCTCAAAATAAAATATAAAAAGGGCTGTAGATGTTGCTCAGTGGTTAAGCACCCCTGGATTTAATCCCTGGTACCAAAAAAATAAAAAGGAAGAGTCTATACCACCGTATTAGAATTGTTACTACCAGCAAGAGAAAAGTAACAACAAAAGGTGAAAAATAATAATAAGGACATAGAGAAAAGGGCATAAGAAAAGACAAAAGTTAATAACAAGGACAGAGAGAAAAAGGAATCCTTGTGCACTACTGATGAGAACATAAATGGTTCCAACCACCATGGAAGACGGTATGGAGCCGCATGCAGTGAAGCCTGCCTCTAACTACAGTGACTAGGGAGGTTGAGGTAGGATTGTGAGACCCTGTCTCAAAATAGAAAATAAAAAAGGGTGGAGATGTTGCTTAGTGGCAAAGCATCTCTGGGTTCAACCCCTGGTTACAAAGAGAGAGAGGCAGGGGGTAGAGAGGGAGGGAGGGAATGAAGGAAGGAGGGAGGGAGGGAGGAAGGAAGGAAGGAAGGAAGGAAGGAAGGAAGGAAGGAAGGAAGGAAGAAGGGAAGGAAGGAATAAGGAAGCATAGCATTTCCTCAATAAGAAAAGAAAAGAAAGTGCTATCATAAGATCCAGTGATCTCACTTCTGGGTAGATATCCAAAGGAACAAAGGAAATGAAATCAGGATCTTTTAAAGAGGTATCTGCATGCCCATGTTCACTGTAGCATTATTCACAGAAGCCAAGACACAGCAACACCCTAAATGTCCATTGATGGATAAATGGATAAAGAAAATATGGTATA